>CAUYLG010046501.1:0-138795 GCA_963573385.1 Cacajao melanocephalus | reverse complement strand
GCATCTCATTCTACCATCTAGAATTTTCAGGTACTGCAGGATTTATTGCTTGTAGTAGATACTGCATTCTTGTGACTTCTGTTCTGTATAGTTATGTATCCCAGCACTCTTCTTTTTGATCTGTGGACTTTTTTTTTTTTTTTTTTGGTACTTTGGGCTCTGGGGTACATGTATTCTTCCTGCATCCTGCAGGATTGTTGCATAGGTGCATACATGCCATGGTGGTTTTCAAAAGTGGGCAAAGGATATGAACAGACACTTTTCAAAAGAAGGCATATATGTGGCCAACAAACATATGAAAAAATGCTTATCAGGCATTAGAGAAACGCAAATCAAAACCACATTGAGATACCATCTTACGCCAGTTAGAATGGCGATCATTAAAAATTCTGGAGACAACAGATGCTGGAGAGGAGAAAAAAGAACACTATTACACTGTTGGTGTAAATTAGTTCAACCATTATGGAAGACAGTGTGGTGATTCCTCAAGGACCTAGAAATAGAAATTCCATTTGACTTTTTAGGGTATTGCGATGCAGTCAGTTTTGAAATATTTGGAAACATCATATTGAACAACATTCCAGTAACAGTGAAACTTGACAGGAGAATTGCATTGTTATTTCGCTAGTTTTGGCTTAAGAATGTGGAAAAGATGAGGGTTTTGATGTGTCAGTTTTAGTTGCGTGCATGTGTTTGGTTAATTTTTTTTTTAATTGTAGTTTTTATTTTGTAGAGACAGGATCTTGCTGTGTTGTCCAGGCTGGTCTCAAACTCCTGACCTCAAGCCTTCCTCCTGTCTTAGCCTCCTATAGTGCTGGGATTATAGGCCATTCTAGTGTTTATTATTCACAGTTTAAATTATTCTTCCAATTCTTTATGAAGCCTCCACTGATGGATTTTTCTCCTAATAATTATACTTTCTTTAAGACTGTGTGTAATGGTAGAGAATAAATTTCTCATCTGCAGTATAAAGTTGATCTGAGAAAAAATGTTTATCCCGCCTCCTTGCTTGGTTTATGTGAGAAAAATGTAATAAAATAATAGGGGTTCTTTTTGGAAAGATTTTATGAAAAAAGAAAATAAATAATATGGGAAATTCCAATATAAATCATAAACCTTGTATGAGAGAATTCTGTCAGTGACATGGCAAGAATAAGTGTCTTTTTACTTTGTTATTGATTGTGTTACACTAAGGTGTAGTGATAGACATTTATAGATAATGACTTAACATTTCAGAAAGATCACTTTGATTAGATGTTCTTTATATTTGGTATTTGGTTTATATTACTATGCAAGCTTGTCCTCTTTCTTTAAGCAACCAGGTTTTCCTGTGACTGTGACAGTAGAGAGTCCTTCATCCTCTGAAACTGAAGAAGTTGATGATTCCTCAGAGAGTGTTCATGAACTGCCTGAGAAAACTAGCATAAAACAAGAAGCATTACAGGTACAACGCTATCACTTTAAAGATATGGAGAAGTTTATTTCAAACCGCGGTTAGTTTTGGTGAAAACTTGATTGTCCACTGGACAGCTTGTATGGGATTTTCCCTTCCTTCTTTCTCATATCCCTTGAATGGTTCTTTATCATACAACAAGGTAAAAGGGAGGACGTCTGAACTCTAAGAAATAAAAATTGAAACATGTCATCTGTAATATATTTTTTTTCCTTAGAATCATAGAATATTAGATTTAGGGAAGACCTTAATGATCATAAGATAAACTCAAAGAAATTAAGCACTGAATGAATGTAACCAGCTGATTCAGGGCTCTTTGGGAGGCCTTATCTTTTTTGTGTATGGTAGGAAGTCCACAATTAATTTATCAAAATAAATACAATTTTCTTTTAGTATGAAACTTAAAAATATAGAAGTAATTATACCTTTTTTATATACTTCTATTTAGCTTATAAACAATAGGAATTTATGTCTCACAGTTCTGGAGGCAGGGGAGTCTAAGATGAAGGCTCAGGCAGATTTGGTGTCTGGTGAGGGCCTGCTTTCTGGTTCACAGATGGCATCTCACCATGTCCTCACATGGTGGAAGGGCAGTTATCTTATTTTTATGTGATGATGGAAGTCACTTTTTGATTTTCAAAAAATGAAGACTGATTTTCATTTTTAAAATTAAAGTTAATGATATGTAATTAGAGAAATTTTAAGTTAACGAATTTCAAAAACGATAGAATATTAGGGGGAAAATCTATAGATAATGTAGAATTGTTTCTTTTATAAATGAGCACCTACAGTGTGTAGCACCTAAGTGGTTTATTACTAAGTTCCAGAGGAAAAACAAAATTCTAGACTGTCTAAGTCATGTTCGTTATTGTTTTAAATGTGTTGTATTTATTTTCTTCACCAACAGATTAGGAAATTGTATTCTAATGGTGATTATAGCCATTGGGAAAGACCAAGAAGGTTAGGAAATGTAACTTGGGAATTTCTGATTCAAGATGCACTGAGAATTCTCTCAGCTCTTTTCTATTTTAAGAACCCCATAAAATTATGTTATCAAAATTTCTAAAATATGTAAGCCTACAATAGTCAAGAGAATTGAAGAAATTTCAACATATTTTTGAAATACGGAAGACAGATGGAAATGAGTATGAAATCGAAGCAGTAGAACAGAGGAAAACCATCGCCTAGAATATGCACAGGGGAAGCCTACAGCTCAGAGGGAATCTAATCCCCACTTCAGAAACAGCTCCATACTCAGATATGCATATAGGAGGAAGGAAAGGAACTAGAAATGTGCTAACATAGAGGGACCTCTTTGACAATTTGTATATGGAAGAGTTGACTCCTAGCGTTACCTTCACTCTCCTGAAATGAGATCATTTGATTTTGAAAACCAATAAAGTAACTGAGGAGAACTAGTGTAGATAGTGTGGATTTTGCACCCTAGAAAATGGTAGCTGAGGATAGTCTGCCATACTGGCTATCCACTTCTTCATGCATAAGAGAAGCTAGTCATCAGCTCCCGGTGATCTTCTGCTCTCTTACTCTTAAATAGAAAACAACCTTGGTTCACCTGATAGTTGAGTAAAACTCACAACATGACAAGGAAAATAAAAGATGAAAGATATGTCCTGGTAGGACCAGAGCTAATGAAGAAGACAAAAATACTTTAAGAAAAAACCCTACTTAACAACCTTAGGTTTGTTAAGCACAAGAACAAAAGATACAGTACCTGTAAAACAGAATAGGGTGTTTTTTAAAAAGGAATAGCAGAAAGCAAGGGTGGTCTCTTGGAAATTATAATGGTTGAAATAAATGAAATAAATTTAGTAGGAATTAAGGAAATTTCTCATTAGAACAGAAAGGCAAGAATGGAAAATATTTGACAGAAATGATATGGTAGCAAGGTTGCATCTAGGAGATCTAACGTTAGTGTAAGAAATCTCAGAGGACAGAAAAAAATGGGTGGAAGGAAATTACAAAAAAAAAAAAATTAAGAAAGGTTGCCTTAGATAGATGCATATAAGTAGACAGTCTTTGTTGTGATAGTTCAAGATACTGAGAAAAGAAAGAAATTCCCGAGAGAAAAATACCAGTTACCTAAAAAACAATAAAAACCAGACTTTGTCATACTTCCCATCAGCTACCATGGATCCTGGAATTAGAAAGATGCCTCCAAAGTTTTAAAGGCAAATAATTATCAACCTGGGGTTTCCCCTCCAGCCAAACTGTCAATTGTAAGTTGAGGCTGAATAGGATGTTTTAGACCTGTTCTATACCTTTTCTTGTTATTTGAAAACGTCGTCCAGCAAAATCAGGGAATAAATCAAGAGGAAGATAATAGGATATCGGGGATCAGTGGTTTCAATGCAGAGAGCACTGGGTCTGGATTTGAGAGGCCTCCATTGGTTGTGTGACTGCGAGCTTAAAAAAACCTTGAAGCATATTACTATGTATTAGGCACTGTTAGAAAGGAGGAGGAAAGAAGAAAAGAGGGAGGGAGAGAATCAAACTCCAAAGGAGGAGAAAGCTTTGTTGGCACAAACATAAAGCAAATTAAACTATTGAAGCAGGAGCAGTGAGAAACAAACCTCTTGAACACCAAACTGAGGAAGGAAGTAGCTTTTTATTGGCCAGGAGTTATGGGGGGCTACAGCCTCATTCACTTGAGCTCCCCGAGAAGCAGCAGCTTTCCCTTTTTAAGGGCTTACAACTCTTAAAGGGGGAGCAGAGGTGAAACTGTGTCATTGCCCATTGGCCGGGCAGCTGACTTCACAGTCTTTGACTTTCATAGATTTGCTAACTTATATTTGGCACAGACAGGAAGGAAAGAAAGGGAAGGGTTACAGGAGCTGAACAAAGACAGTAACTTACTTGGTGGCAGATGCAACTTTAAGGGGAGGAGGGTTGGATTGTGCAAATATGGAGGATGTGACCCAGTTCCAAGCTCCGGCCGGTGGTAATAACATTCTTTGCAACACTTTGAAGGCTTATAGATAGCTTAGATGTTGGGAACCGAAAAGGGAGTTATTTTCCCACTCCTTAGGCCTTATTATGGCCTGGTTAGTGGCGTTAGCAAGCCGCTTGACCACGGATTCCAGTTCTTTGATATTTCATTTCTTTTTACCCTCCTTATTCGGAGGGAGGAGGTGGAGGCCTGTGAGGAGGGAGATGGGGAGGGGGTCTCCCTTCTCAGTATGACAGATTTTTGAGCTACCAATGATAAACAGAAGGGAAAAATCCACTTGAACTTGTCCACCCTTTTCAGTGTCACAGCAGTAGGTGACCACCTATGTAATTTATCGTACAAACCAGAACACTTTAATAGTGTAAGCAGGTGCTGTTAGCACTAACATCAAGACAAGTGTTGTAAACTGGAACAGTCCAGGGCAACTTAAGATATGTGGTTACTCTGTACAAGGGCTGCGGTACTGAAACTGTTTAGAAGGCTGTGTGATCTGTATATACATGGAGATACAATATAACTGCAGTAGGCAGTATTAACTTAATCATAGTAATGGAAATACTGCCTTGGTCTGCAGTTTTGATGATCAATTTGCATATAATAGCAATAATAACTAGTATCAAATGTAGCACATATTGAACACTGTTTTAAGTGTTTTTCTTATATTAATTCATTTGATGCTCAGAATAACCTGTTGTAGGTGTTATTATTAGTCCTACTTTTCAGAAAAGAAGCTAAGACAAAGAAGGAACTTGCCCAAGCTGTACTTAAATTTAGAGTTGTATCAGGGATTTGAGCTTAAGCTTTCTGTCTATTCTCTTAAGCACTGATCTGTCTATCCCTCAAAAAGTAGGCAACTCTGCATATAGAACAGAATATAGATATTATTAACTTGAACAGTGTAAAAGCTGTTTGGAAGGTGGACACAGGTGGAAAGGAGACAAAAGTATGTCCTTATTTTACAAAGCAGGGCATTGAGTTTAGAGTTGATAAATAATTTAGATTTTTGGTAATGTATATCACTAGAAGTTGATGAGATCATGACCACTGGAAAAACTAACAGTGATACAACTTTATTGAGAGTAGTGGCTATAAGTAAGTACATAAGTAAAAATGAACCAAACTCTTATTTAGTAAAGCAAGAAGTTAGTAAATAATGTCTAAAATTCAGTCATGTAATACTTATATGTTATTTAGAAATAGGAAGAATTAAAAAGAAGAATGGTTGACTTAAACTTCACAAAGAAAAGAAATCCAAGTAGTCCATAAATATGGAAAAGTGATCAACCATATAGATAATAAGAGAAAAATGAACTGAAATCAGTAGGAGATATACACTGTTCCCAGAATGGCAAAAAATAAAATTTTATAGTCGAAGGTATTGTAGACCTAGAGTGTAATAAGAATCTTTCACTCTACTTGTACCAGAAGTATAAGTCAGCAAACCTACTTTGTAAAGCATTTAGCATTGCTTATCGATTGAAAGTTTATGAATACCTTATGACTCAAAAAGCCATCTGAGGGTACATGCACCAGAAAAACAGGTACAACAGGGTCCACGTGCATTATTTGTAAAAGCCCAACCTGAAAACAACCCAAATGTCCATTAAGAATTAAAAATTAGATTGTACAGTGAGGAAACTATAGAAGTAATAAAATTGAATGAACAAGAGCTACAGGCAACAACAGATGAGTTTTAAGAACAGTGTTGAAGGAAAGAAATAAGATACAGAAGTCTGCATTCACTATGATTCCCTTTACATAAAGTTAGAAGTAGGCAAAACTAGATTGTTAGGGATGCATGCATGTAAAGGAAATAATTATTATGAAAATGAGGATAGTGTTTAATTCTGGGAGAAGGAGAGGAGCTTGTGATGAGTAGAAGATATGGGGGATTTCAGAGATGCTGGCTGGTTTTACTTTCAAACTTGGGTATATGGTTACATGAGTGTTCCTGGGTAGTGTGTTCTGTGCGCTTTTCAATATGTGTAGCATATTTTGCAATTAAAAACCTGCCTAAAGAAATGGTTGCCTCTGGGAAGCTGGATGTGCGAGTGAAGAGGAGATGATTAACTTTCATTTTAAGCTCTTCTCTACTAATTCCATTTGTATGTTCATTCATTTTGCATTGATTGAACATATTCTGTATGCCAAGCACTCTTCTCAGTTTTATATGTGTGTTAATTTACTCCTTTCAAGGGCCCTATGATACATGAATTTATCTCCATTTTATAGATGAGGAAATTAAGGCCTAGAGTTACTCAACTTGCCCAAGGTTACACAGATGATGGGAAGGGCCAGAAATGCCTCAGAGAGTCTGAATTTCCAAAAATATAACCTAAAAGAGAAATGTACGTACTAATTAGTAAGCAAAGAAATGTGCATTTAAAGAAGACAGTAAGCTTTTATCTATTAGAGGAAAACACACATTCTTTCACACACACACACACACACACATAAATCTTACATTGACAGGGATTTTCTTTATTCAGCAATTATTTGTTGATTGTCTGCTTTGTGATTGGCACAGATGCTGGGGATAAACACTTATTAAAATATACTCCCTTCTCTCAAATATCTTGCACTTATTTAAATGGGAAGGTAAGCCAACAATTAGAGTAGAGGTGATATATCCAAGTGATAGACTCTTTCATTGCCAATAGCAGTATAAAATCTTAGAAAACTTTTGGAAAGCAATATGGATGTAGGTATCACAGAGCCTTAAATATGTTTATTTGCCTAGACATAAAATTCATTTTTTATTAATTTATTACAGGAAAGTTATTCTAAATATGTGAGAATAAAGCCTTCATACTTAATGTTGAAAAGTTGGAAACGGTCTGGTTAGCCATAAAGGAATGATTACATGAACCAATAAGCGGGCTCAGTGGAATATTTTGAAGCCCACTACAAAAGTCAAAGTTATGAGCTCTCTTATCAAATGAGAGATAATTGATTCAATGTTAAATGGAAGAATGTCTAACATAAAATTTGATACACAGTCATCCCTCAGTATACTCGGGTTCTTCCATGACCCCATCCTCCAGCATATAGCCAAATCCATGCATGCATGCTCAGGCCCCACAGCTGGCCTGTAGAACCAGCATGCATTAAAAAGTCAGTCCTCCTTATGAGATTCTACATCGGAGAACACTGTATTTTTGATCTGCATTTGGTTGAAAAAATATCTGCATATAATGGGCCTGCACACTTCAAGCTTCTGATATTCAAGTGATGTTGTACAGGATAAAATTTGATATTTCTGGGGCTGCGCTCCAGAAAAAAATCAACTTGTCCACGTACGGAAGGGAAGAAGGGAGCAGCTGTCAGGAAGGAAAATTACTACAAAATTTTGCATTAGTCGTTTTTAAGTAGTGGAATGTTAAGTGATTTTACTTTCTAATTGTTTTGTTTCATATTTCCTTATTTTCTTTAAGGAGCGTGAATTACTCTTTAAAGGAGTAATGAGGAGAGCGCTTTCATAAAAATGTAACATGTTCTCACTTCTTCCACTAGAGGGAGAAACTATTTCATGTAATTGTGCTTTGGTGTGATTTTTTTAGAACCAGTTAGGAATGGAGGATTTTAGTCTTTCTCCAATTATGATGAGTTTTTTGCTTGTTTGAATGTTTGCTTAGAACTTCTTTGATAACTGTTCTAAATATTAAAACCATTATGTAAATAGTCAGTAGAGGAATTTTGCAATTTCTTTTTCCTTTTTCCCATAAAAGCTTGGTTGGCTTTAACTGATAATGAAACATGAAAGAATTTGTAGTTATTAGGGTATTTACTGATTTTTCAAACAGATGTCCTGTGTATAAAAATATATGCCCTTTGAGAAAATGTTCGAATATCGTTAAAAACATTGAGGGAAATAAAAACCACCTCTGCATGGTACACACATCTGGATATTTTGTAATTTGCCCTTTTATCTTAAAAAGGTATCAAAATATTTTGTCACATCATTGAATGCTCTTCCATATCAGAGAATCTTACTTAGCTTATGGACCATCTCCCAAAAAAAGTGACCATTCACTAACTGGTTAAGACCCATATCATTCTTTTCAGTGGCTTCATAGAGCATTTCATCATATGGATGTGCTTTTTTTTTTTTTAACCAATCACAATTTGGAGGCTTTTGGCTTCTAAGGATTAATTTATAAACAGTCCTGTGACATTATGTTGGTAGACAAATATTTATCCACATGTTTAATGATTTCCTTAGGGTAAATTCCCAGGCATAGAATTGGTAGTATTTACTAAAGATTACTCCAGAAAGTGGTACCAATTTCCTTTCCTAATGTAAGTATATTGTAGAGTTCCTTCCCTCAACACTCTGGAGGGAATTGGAGAATCTCCCTCATGTCTAATTCCTTTTGTACTTCAGTCTTTATCAAAAAGAGCCCTGTCCCTTTTAACTAGTTACTTGATTTTTAATTTGCTGTTACATAATTCAGGTGTGTTAAATATGTCAATAGGGCTTCCTATTATAAGGGATCCACAAATGAGAATAGAATTCATTTTTCATAGTCTTAGTTTTTATTTTTGACTCAATAAATATATGCATGCCTACTATAGTGAGCTGTCACAAATTTATTTTGGAAAGAGTGGGATTTAAATAAATCTGTAATAGAATTTGCTATGTTTTTGGTAATTAATTTCCCTAGTATGGTATGATATTATACAAGCAGTAGGCTAAATCCTGATATCTGAGTTCACTTCTGGCTCTGTCCCTAAACACTTGGTGAGATCAACCCCTGGAAGAGCTTTGGGGATCATATTGTGAATGAATTATAATATTTACTTTATTACTTCACTAGGAAAAACTGGAGGAGTGCCTAAAGCAGTTAAAGGAGGAAAGAGTGATAAGGCTTAAGGCGGATAAAAGAGTCAGTGAGGTAAATAAAAGTTTTCTTACCTTTTGAGAGCTTTTTGTTTTGGTTTAACTTTAAGCCATACATACACACACTTTATAAACTTTAAAGTGAGAAAATACAGTATATTGCAAATTGGTCACACAATGTTAATGTCTCTTTTTACTTATATTTGGTGATCGTGTGATCTATATTCCAAGAAGCATGTTTTTAAAAATGTAAAAATTGAAGTTTGTTGTCTTTTCCTGTGCTTTTATATGACTGGAGCTTATTTTCTGTTCATGATGCTTCAGTTCAAGAATGCATTTATTAGGCTTATACTGTATATACAGTTCTGTAAAAGATGAGGATGAAACTACCTACTGATGGTGAATTAGGAAAATGAATAAATAAGATGAAAGATAATAGAAAACTGGTAAGAATACAATGCAAGATAAAAATTTATACCATGAAGACTAAATTAGGTGAATGTGCATAAGAGCAGGGGATAAGCTAGAAAGTTCTAGATAACTATAATTTATTTATTTATTTATTTATTTATTTATTATTTATTTTGAGACAAAGTCTCACTCTGTCGCCCAGGCTGGAGTATAGTGGCACAATCTTGGCTCACTGCAACCTCCGCCTCCCAGGTTCAGGCAATTCTCCTGCCTCAGCCTCCTGAGTAGCTGGGATTACAGGCGTGCGCCACCACACCCAGCTAATTTTTGTATTTTTAGTACAGACGGGGTTTCACCATGTTGGTCAGGCTGGTCTTGAACTCCTGACCTCGTGATCCGCCTGCCTCAGCCTCCCAAAGTGCTGGGATTACAGGTGTGAGCCACCGCACCCGGCCATAACTGTAATTTATTATTACAAAGTAAGTTTAAGGAGGAATTTTTGAAAGTGTTGCATTGGATTGGAAGACACAATCATTCAGCAAAGGTTGAAGACGTGACTGTATAAGGCAAAAGGTATATTGTGAACACAATGGCCTTTCAGATAAATACTAGAGTTAGATTTCTTTATAGTGTTAAATAGATGATAAAGGTGGATGGTGTGCAGGAGAGTACATGTTTTCAAGAAGCAAAGGGGGAATATTGGTAATTGTGCAGTTAGTAAATTGGGTATGATTTGAGACTTTTAAATTTATGTATTAAGTATCTTGGTGGCAAAAATTAGTCCTTAACAGCCAAATTGTAATATGCTTACTCGATATTTCATTGTCTAATTTAAAGGAAACCTTAAACAGCTATTTTTCCATATAGAATGATCCAGGTATGAATTTAACCTGTTAGAAATGTGATCTTTTTGAAAGATCATTAATGAAGTAATGTTTATATTATTTATGTAGGAAGTTTTGTCAAGTGTCTCCAGGTTTTGATTGTTATGTAATATGATCTGTCTTTACTGGTAGAGAGTTAGATTAATTGCAAATTAATTACATTTTTTAAATGTTTTATTTTAGTTTCATAAAAACTATTTTGGTGATAACAAGAGAAAATCATGTCACACATTTTCAATCTTCTTTTACAGCTGGAACACGAAAATGCCCAGTTAAGAAATATAAATTTCTCTTTGTCTGAAGCCCTTCATGCACAGTCATTAACAAATATGATCCTGGATGATGAAGGTGTTTTGGGCAGCATTGAGAATTCTTTTCAGAAGTTTCATGCTTTCTTAGATCTCCTTAAAGATGCTGGGTTAGTTAATTTCTCCCTGTGACATTCTTCCCTCCATGACTTTAATGGTAGTTTGCTGAGGAACTTGAGCAATTTTTATAGCTTCCTTAAGTCATATATACTGTGTAATTATAAGTAATACACTTGATTTTTTAAATGTGGAATTAATTTTAAAAGAAATGCAAAATGACACACCTGCCTTGGTTGAGGGCCCAATATGAAGGAGTAAACCTGTTTGGCTCTGTGGTCTGCACCTGTAATCCCAGCTACTTAGGAGGCTGAGGCAGGAGGATCACTTGAGTCCAGGAATTCAAGGCTAGCCCTGAACAACACAGCAAGACCCCATCTCTTAAAAAGAAAAAATGAGTAACCTGTAGATAGAGTAACTGGTAGGTGTAATTCTTGTTAAAGACTAAATTGAAGGTAGTTTTAATAGAAAATGTTCAGGAATGTATAGGAATTTTTCTTTTATTCACTTTGCTTGTTACATAAGTTTGAATTAAAATTTTGTCTTAAACATTACAATTGTTATTAATCGGCAGGGTAGATAGAGATATAGATCAGTGGTCCTCAATCAAGAATGATTTTGCTGAAAGAAGATACTAGAAGAGTTGGATATAGATAACTGATGGAGTTATGATTTGTAGGTGAACAGTTTGGTGAGGGAAGGAACAAACTTATTCTTGAGAACTGGAGGAAAGGTGGTAGTGTGGGGATGAAGGTGAGAGGCACTAAGTATGTGGTGGAAATTGCAGCTTCTACTGAGACAGTATATAAAATAGGGAGGGAATAAGTAAAGGAAATGGAGTCAAGAGGTATCTACTACATTGCTGGGGGAAGAGACAGTGTTTAAAGGATTGGATGATCTGATATGGTTTGTCCCAAAGCACAAATGTGGGAAGGTCTGAGAAATTGGGAGGGATCAGGGTGTGGTCTGGAGTAGGATAATGGGTTTTAAGATTTTAGAAGCATTTCATGTTCGTAGGTTCAGGGAAATGTAAGCTGTTCTTGTGTGATTCTAGTAATCCTTGCCTTTTCCTCCTTTTCTTCTCTTGACCAGGCTTGGGCAGCTTGCCACAATGGCTGGGATAGATCAGTCAGATTTTCAATTACTAGGTCATCCCCAGATGAATTCTACTGTTAGTAATCCACCTAAAGAAGAAAAGAAGGCACTTGAAGATGAAAAACCAGAACCAAAGCAGAATGCCCTAGGGCAAATGCAAAATATCCAGGTAGGTGAATAGAACAGAACTTAATGATTCTGTAAGTGATTAGCAAAAAGGGAATTACTAAGTCAGAGAGGAAAGAATAAGTGATCTGTTCATATGCTTGCGGACCAGAAGCATTTTTGGGGTCCTTTCCAAGACTGAGATTAGTAAGTTTGTGCCTATTTCATTATATTATATTGTAAATAAGAAATAAGAAAGTTCTTTTGAAATTTTGTGATTTAAAGCAGACTATCCTTAGTGGAGAAATGAAAGAGAAAATATTTAAAATTTTAAATTTTGTAAATGTCTATTCTATTCATATTTCATCTAGGTTTCTATTTGTATGCAGTCAGCTTACAATGAAGGAACACTAATGAAGGTACAAGTACTGATACAGATAATATTTCAAAATAAGTAATCCGTATGTAACCAACAGGCAGTATATTATAGGCATCATCTAGCTATGGGAATGGGAGGGGAAAACCTGTCTGCCACAGGAATCCCCTGCTACTTTTCCTCTGGCCTTACTTGGAGCCCCCATCTCCCATTCAGCCAGTCTCAGACTGGTCTTGGCAACTGATGACTTGAAAACTCAGTCTACTTACAAATTGGATACTGCTTACATGTGCATGGAGGATAGGAAAGAAATTAATTTTCTTCTAGAATAAGGTGTTTTTTTTTTAATGAGGGAGAGAGAAATGAGTAATAATTACATAAAACACAAAAGTCTGAAAATGTGCTGGACCTACCCCTGGTTATAGCTAAGTAGGCAATCACTTGGCAAGATATAATTAGGGGGAAAATGACCTGGAAATCTTCTAAGGTCACAGAATAACATTGATGTTTTGAACTCAACTTTTTAATGGGTGGCTTTCTTGGTCACTAAATTTTTGTTTTGTTTTGTTTTTCCTTCTAGTTTCAGAAAATTACAGGTGATGCTAGAATTCCTTTGCCTCTTGACTCCTTCCCTGTTCCAGTTTCTACTCCAGAGGCCTTAGTAACTTCCAAAGACAATCTGGGAGTCCCAGCCACTGAGCAGCAGCAGGAGTCTTTTGAAGGATTCATTGCTAGAATGTGTTCTCCTTTAGCAGATGCGACTTCTGGAACTGGAAATCAAAGAAAAGAAGAGGAATTGTCCAGAAATAGCAGATCTTCTTCAGAGAAAAAGACTAAAACAGGTGAATATACCAAAAAACACTCTGGTAAGAAACACCCTGGGAAGGACCTGCATTCTTACTCTGACTCTCCTGAAAACCGGAAAAGCAAAGGAATTAGGGAAACTAGTTCTTTGGTTTATGAACCAAGTAAAAGTGGGTCTTTGAAAAAGTATGTTTCTGTCAAAAAAGAAAGTAAAATAGTGACTGTTTCATCCAAGACAAATAAAAGTAAACCCAATCCACTAGAACATTCTGAAAGTGATACTCTTAGATCTGATTTCGAATTTCAAGAAAGCATCCATTCTCTATCACACCTGACATATGACTAAATATTTTGAAATGATGTTTTCGCCTTTAAATTTTAATAAATTTTCTTATGCTTTTATTATGGCGTACGGTGTCTTAAAATATAGGATTGGAAGCCATTAAAGGAAGATTTATACTTTTTATTTTAATGAAACTTTTAGTCTATTTTTCCCTTTGATAGTTTACAGCATTCATTTATCAAGTGTTTACTGAGGGCCTAGTATGTACAATACCATTCTGGGTGCTATGGCTTTCAGCATCGAACAAAACAAAGCCTTTACTCTCAAGGAACTAATGTTCTGTGGAGGGAGAAAACAGAAAACAACAAAGCAGAGTACAATGACTAGAAGGGGATAGGAATGAATAAATGGAATAATTGTACCATTTGGTTAAATGTGGAAATATGTATCACATGGCCAGAAGCCATTGACATATTTGAATATATAACTAGAGCAGCAAACATGTCTAGATACTTAACCATGTTCATGGATTACAGCAACCCTTTAAGATAGGGAACTATATTAATATTATTATGCCCATTTTATAGATAAGGAGTCTGAGGAGACAGCCTATGTGAATTTCCCAAAATTGTACAGCTGTAAATACGTGGTAGGGCTGGGATCTGAACCAGAACTTATGCTTTAATCAGCTATCCTGTTTCACTATTAAGAGGAGCCACTTAAGGAAGATTCCAGGAAAAAAGCCAATGAACGCTATAAGTAGATAAGAATGGGGATATCAGAAAGCACACTTGAGTTGAATTTTTTAAAGGCAGAGTTAGTAAGAGTATGAATGTACATCTTTGGAGTAAATATCCCTCCCTGGTAGAACATGCATAGATTAGACCTTTCCTACAACCAGACTGTAACTTGAGAGATGAGATGAGAGAAAAGCTGGAGTGTCAGATTCCTTCGGGATGGTCTTGCTTGATTGTTATCAAAAGGGCTACTACAATACTACTGGGTTCATTAATCATGGATTGCCTGTTATGGGAATGAAACAATGAACAAGATGTAATCTTGGCCTTTTAACAGTCGAGTGTAGGGGAGACACACAAGTAAATGTTGTAATACGGTATATTGTGTTGGATGGTGTAAGGCTATCGGCCTTACAGATGGTAGGAATGCTGAGGGAGTTTAGTCAGTGTTTGGGGAAGAAGGAGGAGAACCATGGGGCCAAGAAAGGTCAACTAAAGAGACCAAAGGTCATGTTAATTCCTAAGCTAAGTCTTAAAGAACGAGTTAGAGGCTCGTGGATAAGGAGGTGAAGGGGAAGGATACTCAAGGCAGAGGGAATAGCATAAGCAGAAGTACAGAGCCGTGGATGTGAGTATGTGTGTTTGAGGAACCACAAACACAAGTTGAGAGTTACCGAAACATCATCAGGCACTGGCAGATGTTGCTCAAGGAGGCAGCTAGGGGAATGAGATGGGGTCTCATAATCCACATTGCATGGAGCTGGTTCTTTTTCCTTAGTAAATAGTTAGCTAGTAAAGAATGGAAATGATGTGCTTAGGCTTGCATTTTAGATCATTAGCTTTAGGCTGATACATTAGAGAAGCATGGAGATCACACTCTTCTGAAGAGTGTTTGCTTTTGATTTTTAAACAGGACTTATCCTCCCACTTCCTCTCCTATCCTACTGAAATAATTTTTAGACAAACATAAGGGAGATCTTGCATAAATAGAATTAAGTAGGTTTCTTTACAGTAGTACTTCTCAGGGGTGCTAGAGGCTAGTGTGCATTCTGAGTCTTCAAGACAGGCATGTGGTATGCAGCCCTTCTCAAATATATTTGATTATAGAATCCTTTTTTAATACGAATGCCTAACTGGTGCCACGAAATGCCAATTTGGTAACTTATGACTTAGCAAGACAAGAAAGGGATCTAAAATAAAGTATAGATGAAGGGAGGGAATAAGTTTTAATCTAATTTAGGCGATTAAATAAGATTTGGTTATGGGAAATAAGGAAAAAAGAGGCAGAGAGTTGGATTTGTGTTTCTGTGACTAAGGTTGGGTGGTGGTATCATTGAGGCTGGGAATATGGGGTAAAGAAGTGCTTTGGAAAGAAGAGTTTAGTTTGGGACAGGCTGAATTTTACAGCACCTGTAGATTTCAGGAGGAAGCGACTCATAGATGATTGGATGTGCATGTGAAGACATGGAAATAAAGAATTTGAAAGTCATCAGCACATATAAGCAGTAGTTAAAATCATATTTAAAATCATAATGTTGATGAGAACACAGAGAATTGTGGGGACTGTCAAGGTTTAAGTGATAAGCAAAAAAGGATTCTGAGAAAGAGACAAGTGAAAAGAGTGTCAGGAAGGAAAAAGTAGAATACAGAGAATAAGTGTCCACAGGATTTTGGCAGTTAGGTCCCAGGTGACCTTAATGAGAGCAGTTCACTGAATTGGTTGATAAAAATGCCAGATTGCAGTAAATTGAGGGGCAGGAATGCCCTGAGGGGAGATTGAAGACTGGGTAGAGGCTACTCTTTGAAGGAGTTTGGATGATAAGAGGAAATGAAGTTAGCTGAGGAGGAATTTTTTAGAGTAAGAAGGACTTAAATGTAAGGTGAAAGGAAGGAACCAATTAGAGAAGGAGAGGCTCATTTATGCAGCAGGATTTCAGACAAGGAGGGAGCATGAGATAACGTTAATGTTCTTAAGACTGAAAGAAACAGATCTGAACAGATGGGGATGTACATATTTGATTTCTCAATGAACTTGAGATGGCTCCCATACATGTAGTGTAAAATGGTTAGATAAGTAACTTAGAGAATCTGGGAAAGAAATATGGATTAAAAACATAAAATCAGGGATGGGGTCACATTGTAAAATATGTAAAAATTATTGTAAAGTTGGGGGATCCTGGGAAGTGTGGACAGAGACAAAGATGGGAAGAGTTAGAAGTTAATGAGCTTGTACCTGATAGCCCCAGTTTTCTTTATGGATTTTTAAAAGACATACACACATACACATAATTATAGTTTTAAAATTCTTCCATATTTTACATATATTTTATCAAACATTTAAAACCATACCACTGGAATTATAAATGTGGATATTTTGCTGCTAAATATGTACAATTTTAGCCCTGTAAGTGACTGTTAAACTTTCAATATACCTGAAATAATGTCATTTAATTTTGAAATACAGTATTTTCATTTGATTTAGAGAAAGGTACAAGCGTGTATTATGCACCTTTATGAGTACTTAGCAGAACATATACAATCTATGCAAACAGGACTTTTTTAAGAAAATTGTCAGATGTGATAATAGCAAAGAGCTTGTCATCCTGCCTTAAATCCATACATAATTACTAGTGGTCAAAAATCACTCTTGCTTACCCATCCAGTTCTATGTCCAATAATGAGTTAGTCTAATTTCAAATGGGTTTTTACAGAATCTCTAATCTCAAGACAGTAACACTTGATTTTCAGAGGATCAGCAAGATAGATGATTGGGTTTTTTTGGAAAATTCTGATTAAAAGCTACATGCTAGAATGTTAACATGGATGACTGAACACATTCTTTTACTCTTCTAGAATCCCTTTGAAATGACTGGAGAAATATTAAAAATGGTAGCAGAGTTGGAAAACCAGAAATTGAACAATGTGGAATTTCTGGAAGATAAAAAGCAGATGTTTGAAGTACCAGTTAATTAAAGGGTGGAACAGCTAAGCCATTGCACTCAACTTTGGAGCATCTGATTCTGGAGTTTACCACCAGGCTAAGAAAGCAGCTGTCTAAAGTGGGAGCTCTGACCCAGGAAAGCTGGGATCGGACAATAAGGGAATTATCCAAAATGGCTACAAGGAGGAACTGAAGTTAAGCTGCCCACATGATCTCTCTCTGACTACGGTGACCTGCCACTTCTGTTTATAATCACCGTATAAGTGCCTGTAATCATTTGTGTTAATTGAAAGTGAACCAGAATTCCCCTTTGGATGAAAAAACAACACTTCAAACTTTAATCTTAGGCCCTCATTTATAAATATGGACAGCCAAGAATCATCAAATTTGAAGAAAACCAGTAACATAAAAGGTGGCATGAAATTAACCTGTTCAAGAAGATAGTTACTAGGAGAAACATGAAAATTTTAAATTAATGAATCAAGATCTTTAGCAATTCATAAAGATACTGTGTCCTTAAAGACTAGGATGCTATGAAAAATAAATATTTAGAGTTTCTGGAAATTAAAAATTTGATTATAAAACTGAAACACTCAGAAGATGGACTGTATAGCAGAATGGATTCAGTCGAAGCTTAAATTCATGAAATGGAAGATATTAATTGGTATTAGATGTTTCATCAGCAACTAAATTACTTAGAAGAAATCTTTCTCAGAGTAACTAAACAAAACGAACAGTGAATCCATTAGTGGGTTTTGTTTTTCTTTTTTTTTTTCAGTTATGGTTTCATGTCGCCCAGGTTGGGGTGTGGCAATGGGATCACAGCTCATTTTAACCACAACCATTGGGCTTAAATGATCCTCCCAGCTCAGCCTCCTAAGTAGCTGAAATGCAACACCAGACCTGGCTAGGTTTTAAAAATTGAGATGGACTCTTTGTTAGGCTAGATTTGAACTCTTGGCCTCAAATGATCCTCCCACCTTGGCCTCCCAAAGTGCTGGGACTGCAGACCTGAGCCACTGTGCCCTGCCCAATGAAAGATGTTTAAATCAAATAAACTGATAAAGATGTGAGACAAACTACTTTTGCTTTGTGACCTGCAAATCCCCTTTATAATCACTAGAGTTGCCTGCAATCAGAAAACGTCTAAATAAATACTAATGAACATGTGAAAACAAAGTCTGGCTAAAATTCTAGGTTTTAACATGAATGGAGGCAGGGCAGGACATAGAAAGTGAAAGCTTGTCCCAGATCTTGTCTTATTCAAGGGAAGGATATAGGTAGTGTTTGATTCTAGGTGTTGATTGAAAAAATAAAGTATATATAAAGTTAAGGGTATGTTAGTAAGGATAGGTTAGGTGATGATGCATTAACAGCTCCCAAATTTTAATTACTTTCAACAACATACGTTTATTTGTGCCCATGCAATTTGCCTTTGGCAGATTGGCTAGAGGCCCCTATTGAATACCACTCTCAATCTGGGAGCGAGGCTGGTGGAACATCACTATTTGGAACATTGCTGGTTGCAGTGTCCAAGGAAAGAAAGAGTGTGATGCAGCATATATTGTGACTTAAAGGTTTTGTCTAGAGGTGACATATGTCACTTCACATTTATTTGACCAAAGAAAGTCACATGGCTATGCCTGAGTCAGACCAGGGAAGTGCATAATTGCCATTTGCCATGAGACAAGAAGGAAGCAAATATATATCAATGACTTTAATAGCTACAAAACTGCCTAGAAAGAGGGAATGGAATTTTTAGATCCAACAAGACGGGAAAGAAGAAAGAAACAAGCTACATAGACATTTTAAAAATCCACGATACAGCAAGATCAAGTTATTTCCTCATAATAAGCATGAACAGGTTAAATTCTGGAATCCTTAGGCTTGAGTAAAAACACGAAATCCCATTTTGCTATTTGCAAAATCTAAAACACTATCATAGATTATGAAGAAATGAAAAAAAATATACCAGGCAAATGTTAAAGAGTAAACGTGGCTGTGTTAACCTCAGACTAAATAGAACCCAAGGTGAAAATCAGTAAACGGGACAAAGATTCTTTTGGCTGATACGTACAGTTTTGCAAAAGATTTTTAAAATAAAGCTGCAATTTGATACGCTGATAAACATGCAGAGCAACTGGAGTTCCTCACAGCTAGTAGGAATGCAAAATGACTCAGTCACTCAAAACAGGCAGTTTCTTTAAATGCTAACATACACATACCATATGACCGTGGGTATTTAGAGAGATGAAAACTTACATTCAAACAAAACCTGTGCATGGATATTTATGGCAGCTCCATAGTCACCAAGATGTTTTCCAACAGGTGAATGAATAGAGATGCATCTATATGATGGCATACATGTAACAATTTGGATGAATCTCAACATCATATGCTGAGTGAAAAAGCCAGTCTCAGAAGGCTACATTCTGTATGATTCCATTTATATGACATTCTTGAAAAGACAAAACTATAGTGACAGAACAGATTGGTGGTTGCCAGGTGTTGGGGTTGTGGGGAGTTGATTACAAAGAAGCTGTGAGAAGGAGGTTTTTTTTGGTTTTTTGTTTTTTTGGCTTTTTTTTTTTTTTTTGGTGATAAACAGTTCTGTATCCTGATTGTAGTGGTGGTAACATGAGTCTATACATATGTTCAAATTTATAGAACTGCACACTCTCAAAAAAATTAGTTTTACTGTATAATATTAGAGCTGAGAAAAACTCAGGTCTCCCTTGCCCATTAGATCAAGATATGAAAGATACCATCGAACATAAATATTTTGTATCCATCATGAATACAAAGCATATTCTCTTGGAAAACCAATGGAACATTCATATAAATGATTCATATGAAGGAAAAAAACCTTACAAAATTCAAAGATCATACAGATCATGTGTTTATATAATGTAATAATAATAGCAAAGGGGCTGTCCACTTGGAAATTTTCAAGTGATCTTCTAAATAACTCATTTAAAGGAGAAATCCAAACAAATTGCAAACTGTTTAGAATTAATAAAAAATACTTCTCTAAAACTGAGGAATTCTACCCAAATAGGTGTTAGAGAAATTTTATAGAATTTGATTTACTTTCCAGAAAGCAAGAAGACAAAAGAGATGAATTAAAAATTTAAAACTAAGAAAAAGATAAACCAGGCCAGGTATGGTGACTCACACCTGTAATTCCAGCTTTTTGGGAGGCCGAGGCAGGCAGATCACCTGAGGTCGGGAGTTTGAGACCAGCTTGACCAACATGGAGAAACCCTATCTCTACTAAAAATACAAAAATTAGCTGGGCATAGTGGCACATGCCTGTAATCCCAGCTACTCGGGAGGCTGAGGCAGGAGAATCACTTCAACCTGGGAGGTGGAGGTTGCAGTGAGCCAAGATCACACCACTGCACTCCAGCCTGGGCAATAAGAGTGAAACTTCGTCTCAAAAAAAAAAAGAAAAAAAACAAAAGAAAGGTGAGGAATTGGTAAAAAGCAGAAATGAGTAAAATAGCAAATTTTGATCAGTGAAACACAGGATTTTTAAAATAAAAGACGAACCATTGTAAACTATGATAAAGAATAAAAAGCAAGAAGTAATTAACAAAAATTGCCAGCATTAGGAATAATTTTAGAAGGATACCTACAAATAGAACAGATATTTTTAATTATAAGAGTACTATTTATAATTTACTATAAATAACTGTATAGCATCAAACCAATAAATTTGAAAGACTAGATGAAATGTGATGACTTTTAAAAAATATAGATTGTAAAAATTGATAAGTAGAAAAAGTAAATAAATGAAGCATCTTAGGAGAAATTGAAAAAATAGGACAAGAACTTATTTTTAAAAAGAGGCTGGGCATGATGGCTCATGCCTGTAATCCCAGCACTTTGGGAGGCCGAGGTAGGCAGATCACCCAAGGTCAGGAGTTCAAGATCAGCAAGGCCAACATGGTGAAACGCCATCTCTACTAAAAATACAGAAAGCCAGGCATGGTGTTGGGCACCTATAATCCCAACTACTCAGGAGGCTGAGACATGAGAATTGCTTGAACCCAGGAGGCAGAGGTTGGAGTTAGCCAAGATTGCACCACTGCACTCCAGCTTGAGAGACAAGTGAAACTCTGTCTCAAAAACAAAAAAAAAAACAAAAGACAAAGACAATTAGAAAAACTTTAAAGGGGCCAGGTGTGGTGGCTTACACCTGTAATCCCAGCGCTTTGGGAGGCCGAAGTGGGATGATCACTGAGACCAGCAGTTTGACCTCAGGCTAGGCAAGCTCTTGTCTCTACAAAAACTTAAAACACAACAACAACAAGAAAAACGTGTTTGTGCATGTAGTCCCAGCCACTCAGGAGACTGAGATGGGAGGATCACTTGAGCCTGGGAGTTCAAGTTTGCAGTAAGCTGTGATCATGCCACCACTGCTGTCTAGACTGGGCAACAAAGTGAGACCCTGACTCAAGAAAAGAAAAAGAAAAACCTTCCAGGGTCACATTTATTTGTAAACTATTCCAGAGGATAGAAAAGAGATGTAAAGCTCTGTAATTCATTCCGTATGGTTAGCATAATCCTTATAGCAAACCACATAAATAAAGCACAAGGAAAACTAAACCAAATTCAATTAATGTAGGTGCAAAAATCCAAAATAAAACTAGCAGCTTGCATTCAGCAGTGTAGTAAAAGATACATTATTTTCAAGTAAGATTTATATGAAAACATGCAAGATTGAGTCAAGAGTAACTAACTGTAGCTCACTAAATTAACAGATTAAAGAATTATACAGTCATCTTCACAAGCTGAAAGAGCATGTGATAAATTCCACATCCTCTGGTACTCTTGTCTCGAAATAGAAAGAAACTTCCTTAGCTTAGCTTCTTGGCTTCATTAAATATACCTCACAGAAATCTACAGGAAACAAACTTGGTGAAAAGTTTTTGCTAAGAAAAAAACAGTACTAAAAGGTATGCATTTTGGGAAATGAGACAAGGCTGTCACTGTTTGTAAATATGGGGGTATTTTTTGAACAATTCTCATGATTACTGAGATGCTCTTGCAGCTAATAACGCCTAGTAAGGAGGCTGTGCACAACACCAACACACCGGTATGAAAAGTGTTTGTGTACACCAGCATAACCAATTAGAAGACGTTTGAGGAAGTAGACTCACATCCACAATAGCTGCAAGAAGTATTATCTAGAAATAAGGTTAACAAGAGAAATGTAAGGCCTATATGAATAAAACGATAAATCTATGCTAGAGTGTATAAAAGAAACACAAAAATAGAGGCATGCCATGTATAAGACCCAACATAATAAATATATCAGTTCTACCAAATTGATTTATAAATTCAAAGCAATTTCATATAACCACAGCAAAACTTTTTAAATGGATGTAATAACCTGATTATAACATTCATCTGAAAGACATCAGGCATAAAGCAATTTTGATTAGATCTCAACGCCATCCACATCCATGGAGCTAGAGTAAATGTGCTGTTGGCACAGGAATAATCAATCACTTACAGGTATGGAACCGAGAACCTAGGAACAGAACTATATATATATATATATATACACGCACATGTATATATATATAATGGCATCACAAGTTGGTAAGAAGGGTTTGAACTATTCAGTAAATGATATTGAGGTTATTTACTACGTGTTCTTATTTCATATCATGGATGAAAAAAATGAATTAAACATGGAAATGTAAAAGTAACTAGAAGAAAATACTGGAAAAAATTGTAGTAAATGTGGTGTAAGAAAGGCATTCCCAATCAAGACACAAAACCCAGAAGCCATGAAAGAAAAATAAAATGATAGATTTGATTACATTTTTAAGAAGTAAAACCTTTTACTTTTTTACAAAACTTTGATAAAATTAGATTTTATAAATAAAAGAATGGGAAAATATATGTAATAAAACAGAAGATTTAAGATACTTAATATAAAGAGCACCTACAAACAAAACGAAAATTGGGCAAAGGACATAAAAATATTTTGTAAATAAGAAATACAGATTACGAACATAGAAAAAATTCAACTTCATAAGCAATCAGGAAAATTAAAATGAGATACTGTTTTTCAATACATTGAAATGGCAGATATTAAAGATTGGTGATAGTGCTGGAGATAATGTGAGGAAAGGAGTACTCTCAGTCATTGTAGAAACTGATGCAGCTTTCTGGGTGGACAGTTTAACAGTGTTTATCAACACATGAAACGTCTCCAGCCTTTGATCTAATGACTAATTGTAGGCATCCAGCCTAAAGAAATATTCACACAGGTGCTCAAAGAGTCAGATATAAGACTGTGTGAAGTATTTTTTTTAGATAATAAAAAATAAGAAACAGCATAAATGTACAGAAACGCAGAAATTGTTCAATTAGTACATACCAATGTCTGACATATAATACTCGGCAGCAGATAAAGACAATAGCTCTCTACTGTGGACATGAAAATATTTCTAAGACATTAACAGGAAGAACAGGTTGCACAGTACCCACACACTCCTGTTTACATTTGTAGAGTTAAAACCTGTTTACCTATTCGTAGCACATATGAGTCTGTGCACCCTAGAAAAGAATCTTCGATTAAACATATCAAGCTGTTGACAGTGATTTTGTCTACTGAAGGAGGAATAAAGAGGGGCTTCTCACATTTTACTCCATTTGATTCTAGGATGTTTGATTGAAAGTAAATAAACATGTTTTTATGTAAAACAATTTTTAAAATTCTTTTTCATCATAGTAAATGAAAATGTGTACTGTTATCCTTTATGCTCTGTGTCCATTTTTTTCTTCAGCAATATGTCTGACCTATTTCCTTATCAATGTGACTGAAAATGAGTTTTACTACATAACCTTTTTTCAGAGCTTTGTATTCATGAAGTGTTGGAATTGCCTACATAGCATAGTCAAAGGCTTTTAACGGAATCACAACCCACAGTAAAAATGAAGTTTTCTGCAAAGTAAAAAGTAGTAGTCCTGGCCCCACCTTCCTTGTGTGCACATGTAATTAACGGAAAATTGCATCAAACAACTCTTATTGTACTTCTAGTGACTCATGCATGTGCTGTTCTATTCCATGCCTTTAAATAAAATTATGTTGCCAACCCACTATGTATGTTTCACAATTCACTAATAGGTCATGTCCTACTGTTTGGAAACACTGCCTAGCGTTTCAAACTTCTGCTCTGTGTACCTCTGACAAAACTGCTACTGGTAGGACAACACAAGTCTTTCCCACATTTATTTTATTTTATGGCTAAAAGTCATTTCTGCATTTGCAAATTACTTCCAAGACCTACCTTCCTTGAGCTCTTTAACTCTCAATAGTCTTATGGTAATTTTCTTCAGATTTCCCTTTTCAGAACCCTTTCGTGACACTGAAAACCTGAGTCTTCTTCAAATTGACACTCTACCTGAGAATTTTCAGCTATAATTTGGTCAGAAAGTTAAAAAACAAGAAGACTTTGCCCTGTGACTGGGGCACTGGGTTGGTACACCTGGCTGCTCACAAAGGCACGCAGTGAGTGATTGGGGCTGAAACGGCTCAGAGAATGCCCAAATTCTCTTAGTACAGTTTGTACATTTTAAACCACTGTGAATCGGGGGAAAAAAAAAGGCAACCCTGACAGTTTAGAAATAGATAAGGACCCACTTATGGATTAAATAATAATTAACTTGTTCCAGAGAGATCAGTGAAGATTAGTTGGTTTATTTAATGTCTTAGAAAGATGGTCCTCAAAGTCCTTCAAATGTGAAGGCAGCTTTTATCTCTTTAAGAAAACAAGAAAACTCCACAAAATCTTAAGAGCTAGATAACCCTAGTGCAGCATTTTAAATGATAAGATTTGAGTAGGGTTTGGAAACACTAAAATCAGTATGCCAAATAACCAGCTCTAATTTCTTTATGCCAAAGCCAAACTTTACCTAAATCTTACCTAAGAATCGAGTTCCTTATTATAACTAGATAGGAGACACTTTTGTATATGATTCCAAATCTTGCAAACCTATAAGGAGTAAAAGGTGTTATTATTTTAAAGAAGAAATGAGGTCCAAGAGGTATAGATGAACTTGGTTAGGGTCTTCAAGTAGCACAAGGTAGAAGCAGGATTTGCTGACTTCTAAACCTGTTTTTTTCCTTCACTGTGTGGCCTTTGCATCTTTCCTGAACAAATATTATTCCACAAATATTTACTGTCACCGAGTATAACAAAAGAACAGAGCTGTGTATCAGACAGGCTGCAGCAGTGAGTCATACCCAGGTTCACACTGCTGCTCACAGGAGAGGAAACCAGGCTGTTTTTGTGATGCATGGCTGGAACGGATAGTGAGGCTAAGAAACATGGTATTCATTTTCTATTCTTTAGGGACACCTAGGCTTATATCACTTTCTACAGTTGCTCTCTTTTCCAATTTAGTTGGTATAACAACTGCAAGTTTAAATTGGCTAATGCCTCAAAATGTTTTGTTATAGCTTTCCATTCCATTCATTTTTGTTTTTTTAAAAATTGCTGGGCGCAGTGGCTCACACCTGTAATCCCAACACTTTCAGAGTCTGAGGCAGGCGGATCATCTGAGGTCAGGAGTTTGAGACAAGTCCGACCAACATGGTGAAACCCTGCCTCTACTAAAAATACAAAATTAGCTGGGCGTGGTGGCTCATGCCTGTAATCCCAGCTACTCAGGAGGCAGAGACAGGAGAATCACTTAAACCCAGGAGGCGGAGGTTGCAGTGAGCTGAGATCATACCATTGCACTCCAGTCTGGGCAACTCCGTCTCAAAAACAAAAAAAAATTAAATATTTAAAATTTTAATTTAAATAACTTTTTCCTGGAATCATTCATCCTACATGTGACCTACATGTGAAGTCCATAGTGGTTAAGCCTTAGATGTTGAATATAAAAGACAAGATAGAGTGTGGTGTTTTCTCTCACTAATAAGAGTAGATTTGTCCTGAGTCTTTTACTGGGGTTAACATTTTAGACCTTTCATTTTAAAACAGAGCTTCAGGTCTAAAACCATCAATTGCCCATGATTTTGCCATGCTTTTCAAGTGATTGCTTTCTTCAAGAGGACCATGATGAAACTTTCCACAAACCTGAGTTAAATCATCTTCACAGTTTACAAAGATTATAATCATTTACGATTTCTCCATGTTTCTCGTCAGGAAACCCGTGATTTTTCTCTGCAAACACGATTCTTATCCATCTGGCTATTCCATCTCGCCTGTTCTCCATAGAAGGAAAGTCTCATGCCTTTGGCCTTTGTTGGAAAGGTCCTTGGCCTCCTATATCTGTCATAGCCCTGCAGGCTGAAGCACCAGTGGGCCTCCTATCGGGAGAAACTCCCAGGGAAATGAGAAATAACTTCATTTCTCCAAGAACTTCACAGTCCCACGTGGATGAGGCAGGGTGCTTGCTAGAGCTGGGAAAGTCTCACCTTAAGAGATGCCTCTTAGAAAGGGGTTTACTTTTAATGGTGTTGAGAAGCAGCAGCTTCAGAGGAGAGCTACCTCAGCAGAAACACAGGCCTCAGGCAACCCTGGACTTCTGCCAGACTTGGGGAGGGCCCCATGGCAGCAGGACTGACTTCACAAGACTGGATTTCTGCCAGTTAAGTTCACAAGTCATGGACTCAGGACAGCTGCCCAAGAGAGTGGCATTTTGGAGAGCCTGAAGCCAAGGTTATTCTGCAGGGGACTGCAGCTGTGCAGGAGCCAGACTCTATCACCATTGCTAAATGAGCCCTCTGGCTGACCCCAAACCAAAAAAAAAAAAATTGGAAAGGAATTAATTTTTGGAGTTTTAATTTCTTTAGACCTCAATTTTCAAGAAAAATTACATTTTTTTAAGACCTTAATACCTCCCTGAGAATTTAATAATGTGAAGTATTTCATGTATTTCAAATCAGAGCATTTTAATATTGCTGGCATTTATTATTTAGAGAAGTTTTATGCCTTCATTTGAGTTCACTGCATAATCTCCAGTGCACTCTATTGAATGTCCTACCTGAGAAAATGGAAAATGGAAAACAGACTGGAGAGTGAATTTCCAGCCTAAGCCATTCATGACCTTCAGTAAATGCAACCAATGTTCTGTTCTTACCCATTTCAGAACCTCCAGAGTCCAATCACTGACCTCAGGAGGACTCCTGAAGGAGTCGTGATGACAGCCGGGATCAGGCTCCCGATTGAGGGGGAAGGCTCAGGAACACTCAGCTCCCTTGCCCAGGGTGAACAGCTGCATCGGGTTATGCTATGCCCTAGGGGTTAAGAAAGCCAAATGAGGCCTGCACCCTGTGGCTCATGCTTGGAATCCCAGCACTTTGGGAGGCTTAGGCATGTGGATTGCTTGCAACCAGGAGTTTGAGACCAGCCTAGGCAACGTGGCAAGACTCCATCCTACAAAAAGTTTTAAAATGCGCAAGTATACCTATGTAACAAATCTGCACATTCTGCACATGTATCTTGGAACCGAAAGTAAATACAAATTTTCAAAATAATAATAAAAACTTGCCAGGCATGGTAGTGTACGCCTGTAATCCTAGCTACTTGAGAGGCTGAGGTAGGAGAATCGCTTGAACCCGGGAGGTGGAGGCTGCAGTGAACCCCGTGATAGTGCCATTGCACTCCAGCCTGGGTAACAGGGCAAGACCCTGTCTCCAAACAACAACAACAATTAAGAAAGCCAAACATAAGAAACACTGGGAGGCAAGGGAAAGGGACATTTCCCTCTCTCTTCAGATGTCAGCCTAAGTCATAAGGATGTCAGCCTAAGTCATAAAGTCCTCAGATGTTTTCAGGACCAAGCTTTCTTCTTTTCAGACTACCTATATCCTCCCAGGATGAAGGAATGACTCATTCAGGCTGCTGAGGTTGGCAAAAGGCTCATTATGCAGGCTGGCCTTCTCCCTCGGCTTCTCCTTTGGATCTTGCCTGTCCCCAAGTAGCATGCGGTTTTGTCTTTGGTCTTGTTCATTTTCTATAGTTGATTCTCGGGGGCTTTCTCTGCCTCTGTTGCAAGGCGGGCCATAGCAGGCCTGCCACTGCCTTGTAAGTAAATTCCATTTGCTGGGGAAGAGGAACGGGAAGACCGGCCTGCATCTGGCTTCCAGTCATAGTCTCCAATCCACCCTGAAAAGGACTGAAGCTGCTATTACCATCTGTATTGGAGTCTATTATGCTTCTGTGAACAGGTTTCAGTCGGATTCAGAACTTTGGAGGGGGAAGGACTGTAGTAATTAGTACCCTCCCTAAATACTCAATGCGGATCACCTTCCTTCACATGTCAAGAAACAGGACTGTGGCTGGGCATGGTGGCTCACTCCTGTAATCCCAGCACTTTGGGAAGCAGAGGCAGGTGGATTGCTTGAGCCCAGTAGTTTGAGACCAGCCTGAGCAACATGGCAAAACCCCATCTCTCCAAAAAATACAAAAATTAAGAAGGTTTGGTGGTACACACCTGTAGTCCCAGTTACTTGGGAGGTTGAGGTGGGAGGATCAGCTGAGCCTGGGGAGGTCAAGGCTGCAGTGAACTGTGTGTGATCGCACCACCTTGGGCGACAGAGTGAGATGCTGACAAAAAAAACAAAACAAACCAGAAAGAAAAAGAAACATGACAACTCTAGAGTTCCACCCCCACAGCATAGCTTCTGAGCTTCTGTCATAGGAAAGACTAATTTTCTCAGTTCTAGTTAAAAATCCTGGGGAAGTATCTTACATCTGTCAGGATAGCTACTATTAACAAAACAAAACAGAAAATAAGTGTTGGCAAGGATATGAAGAAATGTGAATCCTTGTGCACTGCTGGTGAGAGTGTAAAATGGTATAGCCACTATAGGAAAAAGTATGAAGGTTCCTCAAAAAAATCAAGGTAAAACAGGGCAGGGAGTGATGGCTCATTCCTATAATTGTAGCACTTTGGGAAGATCACTTGAGGCCAGGAGTTTGAGACCAGCCTGAGTAACAAAGTCTATTTAAATTTTTTTTTTTTTTGAGACAAAGTCTCGCTCTGTCACCCAGGCTGGAGTGCAATGGCGCCATCTCCGTTCTGCAACCTCTGCCTCCCAGGTTTAAGCAATTCTCCAGCCTCTCAAGTAGCTGAGATTACAGGTGCCTGCCACCACACCTGCCTAATTTTTGTGTTTTTAGTAGAGACACAGTTTCACCATGTTGGCCAGGCTGCTCGTGAACTCCTGACCTCGTGATCCGCCCGCCTCAGCCTCCCAAAGTGCTCGGATTATAGGCGTCAGCCACTGCGCCCGGCTATTTAAACTTTTTTAAATGCAAAAACTAAAAACCAAAAATAAAATAGAGCTACCATATGATTCAGTAATATCAATTTTGGGTATATATCCAAAAGAATTGAAGGCAAGGTCTTGAAGAGATATTTGTACACCCGTGTTTACAGCAGCATTATTCACAAGAGCCCAAAGGTGTCCACTGATGGATGAATGGATTTTTAAAATGTGGTATATAGAATACATAGGATACAATATTTTCAACCTTTAATAGGAAGGATGTTCTGACACATACTACATGGATGAAACTCAAGGACCTTATGCTAAGTGAAAGAAGCCAGTCACAAAATGACACATCCTATATGATATCACTTATGGGAGGTGCCTAGAGTGGTCAAATTCACAGAGACAGAAAGTAGAAGGGTGGTTGCCAGGGGCTGGAGAAAGGAGACATGGAGAGGTGTTTAATGGGCTTCGGCTGTAATGTTTGTTTAATGAGTTTCAGCTTTGTAAGATGAAAAAGTTCTTGAGATTGATGGCACAGCAGTGTAAATGTGCTTAACACAACTAAACTATACTCTTAGAAAATGTTTAAGATTGTAAATTTAATTGAAGTGTTTATTACCACAAGTTTTAAAAATCTTGGGGAAGATTTTTGATGACCACCCCCTGGATCAGGAGATCATCCTGATGTAACCAATTGTGGCCAATAAGCAGTGAGCTCAGGACACAGGCGCCCCCATTTGTGTGGAGGGAAGAGCAGTGAACGTCTACTACTGCTGGCCTGCATATAATTTGAAATTAGTGAGATGTGGGGAAGCTCTGGAATCTCGTGGCTGAAAATATCTGTGACAATGCAATTCATAAATGGAAGTGAAGAGTCATTGAGATTTCTGCAGAAGAAACAATTCTGTAGTTTTCTAACAAAAAAAGGGATGAAATATTTATTATTTTTGAGTCGTCTTAGAGAAATACAACTAATCTCAGTACTTCAATCTGAGATGACAGGACAGGGTGTGCAGGAAAGATGGGCTTTTTGCTAAAGCTAGGATAGATAAAGAATTCTTGCATGGTAAATATTTCTCAATGAGGTATGGTCTTCTGAGTTCAGTTATTTGAGGTCATGTGCAATTCAGAGCAATAAGGATTCAGTGATTTCAAAATCAAAACTTCTAAACTTATTGCTTTTGTAATATTACCTAGCACTTTGGTTTGGGATAAAATGTTAATCATTGATTTTCTGTTGAAACTCAGATTTCTGCTGGGCTAGTAACTCATTCTAAGTAGTCTACCTGTGTGGATGATGAACTGGACTGTCTGGGAGACAGCATATATCAGCAAAACATCTCAGGCTTCAGATCACTGATGAAAATGGAGATGGAGTCACTGGGCAGAGCTGTGTAAAGGAGGACAGAAGAGGAGATGCATATAGTGTTTGCCTTCCCAGCCCTCTGTGGTTCTTCTGCAAAGAGAAGAACCCCTTTTATGGTTGAACTGTTTCTATCTCACTTCAGTATTGTGGTTCAGTGGGTGCCAATCTGATTGCTCTGCTTTCCTGGGTACAGGATAGGTATGTGACCCAAAGGCATTGAAGTCCTTGAGAGATGATGTTTAACCTAGAAACAAGGGAAGAGAGGCCCTTCTTCTCTCATAGCAAAGATGATATAATCACTGGCCATGGTTATAGGCTTGAGGAGAATGCCCATTTGAGTGGATAAAACATGTGCAAAGAGAAGCAAAGTTAAAAAAGAAAGACATAGGCCAGGTGTGGTGGCTCAAGTCTGTAGTCCCAGCACTTTGGGAGGCCAAGGCGGGCGGATCACCTGAGATCAGGAGTTCAAGACTAGCCTGGCCAACATGGTGAAGCCCTGTCTCTACTAAAAATACAGAAATTAGCCGGGCACACTGGCAGGCACCTGTAATCCCAGCTCTTTGTAAAATGAGGGGTTAGACAACAACATCCAAAGGCCACGTGTAGCGCTGATATTCTTTCAGATACCTAAGTGTCAGTGTGGTTTATCCTGCTGAGTCTTCTGTTGGTTTTGACTTCAACTCTGTCTTCAGTTCTTTGTTCAAGTCTTCCTTCATTCTTTAACAAGATTTAACTTTTGGTCCTTCCTAAATTGGCTAGAGGAACCAAGACAGGGAAAAAAATAGCCTATGTCTCCCCAGTTAAACTAAGCACTCAGATATTTAATAAAGAAAATATATCTATTTATGACCACAATTGGACATAAAGAAGACAAAAGAAGGAACTGTCAAATGGTCCTTGGCATATTCTGGTCTCCAGGTTGGAGGTGGTCACCAGCTAATGGTTTACCACAAGACAGAAATGGCCAGACGCAGAAGGGAGATGTAGCCAGGAGTTGTGTTCTGCTGTTTGAAGATTAGTTTGAGTTATTATGGAAGATCTGTGGAAAAATTTCCTAAGTCTTGAGTTCCCTTAAAATAACCATTTAAGATACTTTGAACAGATTGAGACTATTGTTCTTAAGCAAAACACACCAGGGTTTCTGTGTTGCTTTCAGAAAATATCTTGTCTATGTAATGAGAAAGGAGGATAATATGATTTCTTTCGAAAGGACAAGTCCCTCTGAAAAACATGCTTGCTTATCCCTTGAAAAGATGTATGTGTGTCCAAAATAAGTTAAAGAAGATTGTAAGTGGCTGACTGTCACGAACTTTTAATTCTTGTGTTCAGAGACGTAACAAAGTGGGTCAGAGGCTTGCTCAGAACAGTTGTGCTTTCAGAGGCTCAGCTGGGCTTTTCAGCGAAACCCATGATTGGACACGTACTGGGGAGTAAACCTCACCAGCTCTGGGGTCCTGGCCTCTTTGGACTATTGAAAAGTCTTACCCTCAGACAGACGATGAGATTTTTATCTGTATCAACACTGTATTTGATAGTGAGTAAAGAAGAAAAATGCCTGTCCTCTAGTTTCTGTCTTTTAGTATGCTGTGATTTCCTATGATGAAAACAATCAAAGGATGAAATTGCCCGAAGAGAAGAGGCATCCCCAACTTTTGTTAACCCAGAAAGAAACTGGGTCTCACAGTGTCTTCTAAACAAGCAAGACACATAGCTGAGCTGTTTTGGCTCTAAGGTGGGCTCACCTGCCCTGAACTTCTGCTACTAGCTATTGAACAGGACCTTCTCATCCAAAACTGTAATGTCAGAAATGGAAATTTCTACGGTTTTATGTCTTCCTAAGGCCCATGCAGAGGAGTAGGCTGAAAAATTATTGGCTCAAATACCTAATCCTGCTAAGTAATACCAAAAAAGAAAAGTGCGCTTATCTCTGTGTGTGTATGCACATGGACAGTTACTTCCAGTTTCTTTACATCCTAATCGAAATATGCTTAATATTTGTTATGTTAAATATTCAAGGTAAGGACAATGCATATAGTATGGCACCTTTTGTGGAAAAGGGAGGAAGGGAATTCGTATGCTGTATATTTGTATTTGCTTATAGTTACTAAAGAAATTGGACATTTACAGAAGGAACTGATAAAAGTGGCTACTAGTGGAGGTGGGGTAGACCTGGATGGGTGGAGGACAAGGACATTTTTATTGCACATCTTTTACATGTTTTATTTTTGAGCCATGTGAATGTCTTACCCATTCAAAAAACATATAAAGAACCTAAACCAAAATTGTCCTTCAGAGTTGAAAACTCCCTTTCTACCCTCCAATTTTCTGTAGTGTTTGTACATTTGAAAGTGATCATGTGTCACATTTGCCTCAGGAAATCTTAAAAAGAGAAAAAAACATGGAGCAACAAATGCTATTAAAATTTTTTCCTACATAAGGAGATCTAGAAAAACAAAGGCAAAGTATCAGATGTTTCTTCAGGTACTAAACAGTGTATAAACATGTTAAGTTCAACCAGGAGAGAAGGAGAGAGACTCTTCTGTCCACTGGGTCTTCTACATAAATACATCTCAAGATTTTTATTGCAAACCAATAGCCTCTTCTCTGAGTCATACACCTAGGTTGGTTAGACATTTCCCTATGGTGCTCAGCAATCACAGAAACATTGAAGTCCAAGACAACGACAACAGCTAACTTGATGTTAAACAGACAATGAGAGGTAAGAATTAGCTAAGCAAGAAAACAGGAAATCTACAGAGAAAAATGGAAAACTTTAACCCAGGCTGCTTAAGAGACCTGGATAAAATCTGCGGGTGGCAGGATAGGAGGGCATCACCAGCAAAAAGTCACAGGAGCACTCTTTGAGGCCCTCGTCTCCTGTTTGGAAAGGATGCAGCATTTTATTGAGGGAGCAGCAGCATCCCCAGGCAGCAGGGCAAGGCAGGGCATGTCACACGCTTGTGCAACAGCTTCCTCGGCTCACACCCTTGACTTCTTAGATCCCACCTGATTGCTCAGGTTCAGCTTGTATTACTTGGAGCTTGCTCTCTTCTGGGATAATTTAATGACTTTACTAACAGCTTTAAGTCATTTTTAAAACCAAGCAGTGTGCGTAACACAAAGTGTTATATTCTATTCTTCGGAATAGAAATGCGATGATTTGATGTTCTCTCTGTAGTTCAAAGCCCATAACAGACTCCTGGTAATCCTGGACAAATGCTTGATCTGGGTTTTGGCTTTTCCTTCTGTGAAACAGAAAAATACATTACCAGTAGGTTCCAGGTCATCCATGTCTGAAGCCACAAGTGGAAGAACTGGCCTCACAGCATCACTTTACCTTGTTGCACCATTTTTCTCGTCAGAAAGTGAAGGAGTTGCCCTAAATTCCTGAGATTTTTTGAGCTGAATTGGATAATTTGATCACAAACACCCCAAAATATACTTAAGACATGCTGGAAATACTATTTTGATACATGAAAATGAGCCTGTGTTGTCTGAAAGAGAGTGGGTGCTCTGGACATTATTTGTCCCAAGCACACATGGTGATTTTCTTCAATCTCTAATCGTACAGTTTAGAATGCTTGCAGAGTTTCTTTTGGCTCTTAAATTCTACATGGTCAGTATATCTGATTAGGATTCATTAATCATCTTCAGCTGTCCAAGGATGTTTATGCATGTTTAGAGACTTGAGACACTGGAGCCAGCCTGGGGACACCAAGTCATTCTATGCTACCTAAGAGTTCCATTTTGGCGATGAAAGTCTGCTAGGATATACAGAATCAGCATAAATGTTATTACTTCAAAAGTTCTTTCATCTCATTCCTCAGTTCTGCAAGCATCCACCCAAATCCTCGGGCACTCATCTGGGAATGGCTTTGTACTGATTTACAGGGCAATGTAATTTTTCCTCCCCACTGCCTTAGGACAATGCTGGGAGAGACTGGCTCTCAGAATGCATGGGTAGATGATTCTAAATGACATTCCAAGATTCCTTCCAGTTCTGTGAGTTTGAGAAACAAACATATGCTACCCTGTGGGCCTGGCTCTCTAGCTACCTCTTCTCCTTCCACAAAATACATCCTTTCAACAATCTGCAACTTGCCATGGTCTGCCATGAACTTTGAGTGGTTGTGCAAATTCGAAGAAGTGTGACTGGATCCAGTGCAAGATGAATGGAGGTGAATTATTTGGTGCATTCGTCCATTCTCACACTCCTGAGAACTACCTGAGACTGGGTAATTTATGAAGAAAATCTTTTTTTTTTTTTTGAGACAGTCTTGCTTCGTTACCCAGGCTGAAGTGCAGTGGTGTGATCTCGGCTCACCGCAACCTCTGCCTCCTAGGTTCAAGCAATTCTCCTGTCTCAGCCTCCCAAGTAGCTGGGATTACAGGGGCACACCACCATGCCTGGCTAATTTTTGTATTTTTTCATTAGAAATGGGGTTTCACCATGTTGGCCAGGCTGGTCTCGATCTCCTGGCCTTGTGATCTGCCCATCTTGGCCTCCCAAAGTGTTGAGATTACAGGCATGAGCCACCATGCCTGGCCAGAAAAGAGTTTTAATTGATGCAAAGTTACATGGGCTGCATAGGAAGCATGGCTGGGAGGCCCCAGGAAACTTACAATCATGGCAGAAGGCAAGGGGAAAACAAGCACATCTTAATATGGCAGAATGGGGGGTGGGAGGAAGTGCCACACACTTTTAAACCATCATATCTTGTGAGAACTGACTCACTAGCATGAAAACAGCATGGAGGAAAGCTGTCCCTGTGATCCAGTCACCTCCCACCAGGCCCCTCCCCCAACATTGGGAATTACAAATCAGCATGAGATTCAGGTGGGGACACAGAGCCAAACTATATCATTTGGTAAGCTCTCATATGAAGCATCACTCAGCACTGAAGACACTGACCTAGAATCCTAATTGCACGGCAACGTGTTAGGACTCGATGAGACTTTCAGCCTCAGCAGAAATGACTTGCGGGAGGATGGGCCTGGGGAACCACAGGCTCTCATAGGGTGCAGAGTGGCGTTTAGGATCTTCAGGGATTTTTGGTGGTCTTATGCCTATCCTCACCTCACTCTTTTAGAATTATCAACCCAGCAACAGGCTGTTAGCATTTTCATTAATTTCCTTCTCAATGCCCTGTACATTCATTCAAGAAATATTTATTAAGCACCTAATATGCTTAATGCTGCAGATACATGGGTGAAAAAGGCAGGCTCAGTCTCAGCTTCTCTAGGAAGTTACATTCTAGTGTGGAAATGGACAATAAACAAGCACTATTACAGAGGCTGGTGAGTTTCCAGAGAAACAGGCAAGGGCTGAGCCAAGAGGTGACCAAGGACCAGGCTAAGTACGGTCTTGTGGGCCTATTAGCAGTCTGATGGTTTTTGTTTTTTTTTTTTGAGACAGAGTTTCTGTCTTGTTGCCCAGGCTAGAATCCAATGGCACAATCTTGGCTCACCACAACCTCTGCCTCCTGGGTTCAAGCGATTCTCCTGCCTCAGCCTCCTGAGTAGCAGGGATTACAGGCATGTGCCACCACACTAAGCTAATTTTGTATTTTTAGTAGAGATGGGGTTTCTCTATGTTGGTCAGGCTGGTCTCAAACTCCCGACCTCAGGTTGCTCCGCCCACCTCGGCCTCCCAAAGTGCTGGGATTACAGGTGTGAGCCACGTGTGCCCAACCCTGATAGTTGTTCTAAATGTAATGGGAAGCTGTTAGAGGGCTTTAAGCAGGGGAGCTACATGATCTACCTTATGTACCTTTTCAAAAGTTGACTATGGATACAGTTTTGAGAATGAATTCTAAGGTGGTGAAGTCAAGGCAAGGAGTCCAGGCCCAAGAGTCTGGAAGAGACCGTGGGAGCTTGGACGAGGCAGGCAGCATGGAGACAGAAGTTGATGGAGTGGGGAAGAGTTGTGAAGCAGAACAGATTGAATTTGAGGCTGAGGAAACATGAAACCCCCTTTGAAACTTTGTTCAAAGGGGTGCAGGATAATAAATGATAGTAAGCAGTTTTCTGTCTCTAGGGGTGAAGACATCAGCTTTGGAACAGATCTCTCTTTGTTTTAGGAAAATTATCACAATAGGTATAGCATGTGTCACTTCCTTTTTTCATTCAACAGATCTTCACTATGAGCTGGGCTACACACTATTCTTGGTATATCAGCAAAACAAGCAAAAAAGAAGCATAGAACTTGCATTCTGCCAGACAGACAATACATGCAAAAATGAACCAATTATACAGCATATTAGGGGGCGATTCCTGCTTTGGGAAAAAGAGAAGTGTTAGTAGGATAAGAGAAATCAGAGCACCAGATGTGGATGGGGAGAGGTTGTGGTGTTAAACAGATGAGAAAGCTGCATTCAGTGGATGACATCCATAAAATAGAAAACAATTTGATGTAAACATACCAAATACCAGAAGCTCCAGGAGGGCAAGGCCATGCTGCTTTCTTCATCCCGTACGGTAGGAATGCAATAGTCATGCACCGCATAATGAATGATGAACCACACATTCGGTGGTCCCATAAGATTATAAAACTCTATTTTTATTGTACCTTTCCTAGGTTCTATATGTTTAGATTCACAAGCATCATTCCATACAACCAGCAGTATTCAGTACAGTAACATGCTGTGAAGGCTTGTAGTCTAGGAGCAAGAGGCTGTATCATATAGCCTAGGTGTGTGCAGGCTATGCCATCTAGGTTTGTGTAAGTGCACTCTATGATGTTCACACAACGATGAGATCGCCCAAGGATACATTTCTCAAAACATATCCCTGTCGTTAAGCAATGCATGTCAGTATTTGTTGAATGAACAGATCTGAATGCATTTGTTGATGTTTTGGTTTGGGACTATAAATTGTTGTCTAAGTTTGAGTAGAATTTGTGACTCTAAGGAGGTGGGCTTAAAAAAAAATTGTTTTTGGGGCCGGGTGTGGTGGCTCATGCCTGTAATCCCAGCACTTTGGGAGACCAAGGCGGGAGGATCACAAGGTCAGGAGATTGAGACCATCCTGGCTAACTCGGTGAAATCTCGTCTCTACTAAAAATACAGAAAATTAGCTGGGTGTGGTGGTGCGCACCTGCAGTCCCAGCTACTAGGGAGGCTGAGGCAGGAGAATCGCTTGAACCCGGGAGGCGGAGGTTGCAGTGAGCCGAGATAGCGCCGCTGTACTCTAGGCTGGGCAACAGAGCAAGACTCCGTCTCAAAAAAAAAAAAAATTGGTTTTGGAGATAGTTAATTGTTGTGCTGATGGGAAGCTGCTTTTTCTTTTATTTCAATATTTCATACGAGGTGTATTCCTATGTCATTAAGAAGTCTTCACACACACCCTGCTTGGATATGCCTCAATGCACACACCACAACATGCTGAGCCGGTCCTCCCTCCCCTCCAGCTCCCTCCCCTCCAGCCAGCTGCTCCTCTTGCCCCTCCCCAGTTCATTTTTATGGATACAGAAATGCCTCTCACCCGTGGCAGCTTTGAATTCTTGTTACTTTTAGTTAATCTTTGCTGCCTTTCTATACAAAACATAAGCCAAACAATACAATTAAATGACAGTCCCCGCTTATCTCTGAGGCAGTGTGTGTGGTTCTTTGGAGCTGGCACTCAGCATGAGAAAAAGAGGAAGAAGCAAGACTTTTCACATCCTGAACCAGCTTCCGCTCCAGCATCTCTGAATTTGCTCTGTCTCTGTGCTTTGCCTTAGTATTTCCTCCGGCTTCATAAAGAAAAGGAAAGAACAAAACAACCCACAGATTATTAACCCTACAAAAGTTATTCCCAAATGGCCGTCTGAAATAGGCACGTGTCGACTTTGCATAGGTAGTGAAACGAGTGCTCTGTGGCTGGTTTTCAGGCTTCCACGTGGAACCCTTCTGCGAGGCAGCCCTCATGAAGAGTGCTGATCCCAAAAATGCACACGCGTATGAGCAGAGCCAGCGGGGCTTGGGGTGGAGAAAACCAGTGTGTAAACATGCTGCAGAGATGGTGCCAGGAGTTGTGTTCCCGTCTTAAAAAAAAAAAAAAAGAAAAAAAAGGTAAAATAAATTCTGATGGGTTTTCCACTTTGGAATCTTTTTAGGATGTAAGAGGTAGAAGCAGTGTGCCTCCTTTGTGTAATTTTGTTCACTAGTCCATGGAGAGCATGCCTCTTAAATAACCTCTTTAGGGACTTCACTTGTGCAAAGCTTGTGGATCTTTTAAAGATCTATGCTGATCTTTAAAAATAAAGCAAAATGAGGCCAGGTGCAGTGGCTCATGCCTGTAATCCCAGGACTTTGTTGGGCCAAGGCGGGAGGATCACTTGAGGGCAGGAATTCAAAACCACCCCAGGCAACATAGTGAGACCCCTATCTCTACAAAAAAAAAGTGAAGCACAATAGATAAACCTTGAAGACAGAATGTTAAGTGAAATAAACGAATCACACAAAAGGGCAAATTCTATATGATTCTGCTTAGAGGAGGTACTTAAGAGTGGTCAAATTCATAGAGACAGGAGGTAGAGGGTGGTTGCTGGAGCTGGGGACTGGAGGCAGTTATCATTTCATGTGTACAGAGTTTCAGTGTGGGAAGATGAAAAGGTCTGGCGGTGGATGGTGGTGACGAGTGCACAAAAGTGTGACTGTACTTACTGCCACTTAACTGTACACTTGAAAATGGTAAATTTTATCACAATAAAAAAATGAAGCAAAGTAAGGTAGGGACATAAATTGAAGTAAAGAGAGTAGGATGGATATCTTCTATTTGTTGGGGTCAGAATAAAGAAAGTAATAGGATTTTGACTTTTGGCTTCTTTTTGCTACATAAACTATGATTACTGCCTCTCTCCCACTTTTGTTGTTGTTGTTGTTTGTTCTGGAGACAGGGTCTTGCTCTGTCACCCAGGCTGGAGTGCAGTGGCGCAATCTTGGCTCACTGCAACCTCCGCCTCCTGGGATCAATCATCTGTATGATTCTGCTTATAGGAGGTACTGAGTTAGAGTCATCAGGTTCATAGAGACAGGAAGTAGAAAGGTGCTTGCTGGAGCTGGGGTCAGCAATTCTCCTCCCTCAGCCTCCTGAGGAGCTGGGACTACAGGTTTGAGACACCATGCAAGGCTAATTTTTAATTTTTTTTTTTTTAAGTAGAGACGGTGTTTCACCATGTTGGTCAGGCTTGTCTCGAACTCCAGACCTCAAGTAATCCGCCTACCTCGGCCTCCCAAACTGCTGGGATTATAGGTGTCAGCCACCTGGCACAGCTTCCCTTCCTCACTTTCTCTGGGAATAATGATAAGGGAAAAGGATCTTTAGCTCCAACTACAAAAAGGGCAGCAGAAAGAATCTTGTCTCATTCCAAACAGATTTTCTCCCCTGTTCAAGTTGCCTTCTTCTCTTTTCACTCCCCTCAAAATAGGATGGCCAGATCTGATTGGGAATCGCAGCAGAGCCTGGCATCTTTCACATATTTCGTGCTGAATGAATAACACTTGTGAAAATTGAGTTTCTGCCTTTTTATAAAATATGCATTTCATAAAGAAGCTTCTTTGTACCTGCTAAATGAGAATCTACTAAGAGGGGAGGATCCCTCCTGAAATGCAGGGGTTCCTCTGGGCTATCTTTATAGACCAGAGCAAAACAGGCAAAATAATATTTTGAGATTAAATTATATTTCCTCCTTTCTGCTCCTTTATTCAGGCACTTAGCTGAGTGTTCCCTGTTGAATTGGAGGACATCTGGGGGCAGAACATTATAAACAGTCCTCTGGAGAGCTTGTTACCTGTAGGCTCAATCAGGCCACAGATAAGCTGGAGTTTGCCCCTCAAAATATTGAATTGTACAGTGTTTTGCTGAAATTCACATTTATAGTTGTTTAAAAATAAGGAGATGTCACATAAAAATCTGGGTTTTTGGCTTTTCTTTCAAAATGTGAAGATAGGTCAAGCAACTTCATTTGCCTACTTGGCAACAACCAGCTGGATCTGAACCGCAGCTGTTGCATTTAGGATGGCGTATTAATTAGGATAATGTGAGCTGCTGTAACAAATACCCTCTCATATTTCAGTGACATAGCATAAAAGAAGTTGATTTCTCACTTACATAAGACAAGTCTGGTGCAGGTGATTCAGGGACCTGGGGCTCCCTCTTTGCTCTGTCTCCACTGACCCTAGGGGCCAGGGAGTTTTTTGTTTTCAGCCTGTGGAATGGGAAAAAGAAAGTGGAGAAGCACACCCATTTCTCAACCGTCCTAGCCTGAAAGTGACACACATGACTTGGCCCACATTCCACTGGGGAGACCCAATCATGTGGCTCACCTAGATGCAAGGGGAGCTGGGAAACATGAAGCCAGTCTGGGAGCCGCTTTCTGCCATCAACCCTATCCTATGGATGGCGGATCACAAATGTGCAGTGGCCACGTGCACCTCTGCCACAAATGGACAAATGAACTCAATTTGCCACCATTCCCACTACTTGTTTCATATCCCTGAGTGGCTCCTGGAGGCATTTGAGTTTCTGGCTGTGGTTTAAGGTGTTTGTGGGCACAGCGTGAGGAAGAAACATGGAAAAGATAGATTTTCCCTAGACCGAAAAGGAGATTGCCCGGGAGCAGGAGGAAGGCAAACAGAGGTCGGTGGTCCCAAGGCTGACGGTATGTGTGACTTGTGTCCCTGAAATATTGTCTTGGAAACTGCAGGAGCCCAGGGAGGAAATGCTGCAGGGAATGTCTTAGCAGATGAGACAATAGCCACCACTTCCCCACCCCAAATCCCTGTGCCCCTTAGTGGGACATAGAAGTAGTAGGGAACTCATCAACCGAAGGAGCCACATCAACCTGGGCAGTGGAAACAACTCAGCCATACTTTCTGGGAACAGAGGGGGGAATGGTTGTGCCCTCCCTTCTCCCAACCCACTACATAGTCCTGTGTAAATTCCTGGTGTAAGGAACTCACTCCAGGAAGGATGAAGGCTAACTCCCTTACTCCCCAGTAGATGAGCTGCTAGGGGCAGCTACTAACATATAATAACTGAGTTATTGCATAAAATAATGGATATGTGACACTCCTCGCGTTTACTGTTTCAACCCCCCTTTTTGATCAATGCAAGGAGCGCGCGAGATTGTGCCAAACTCATGCATGCACGAGTTTCTGGGCTGAGATTCACATTCTCTCTTCGATGTTGCATTTTTCTTAATGATGTTGCTGAGGAACGCCTTGTTCATTTTGCCTTTTTCTGAAAACTTTGTCCTCCAACTCCCAGATTCAGAGCAGTGCCTCTGCTCTCAACCCCATACCGCCCACATTCTCATCAGGGAAAGCAAACAAAAGCCAAAGCCCTTTTCAATTACAAGTCTTTTCTAAACGGGGTAGTTGCTCTGTGAATATTCCTGGCGCATCAATGTTACCGAGACTGGAAAAATATTTTTACATTAAAAGAAACTAGGTTAAATGATAGCACAGAATGCATAATTTACAGTTTAAAAATGAAATTCTAGACTTCAAAGAACCTTCTTTCTTGCAGGGTTGGCGGGGAGGGCTTTCTGTTTCAGAACCCCATGCGGGTCTCCTCTGGAGTTCTTTTGAGAAGGACACTTCTGTGGAAAACTTTGAGCAGCTCTGGCCCGGCGCCTGGCTTGGCTCGGGGCCACCTTTCTCTGGTTTGGCTGCAGCGCCCTATGGGTATCGCGTTCTTGTTAATATCTCCTCACGTTTCTAAACTCACAGCTTGTCAGCGCCGGCGCAACCTGAGAGCTGTCGCAGGGTTCCAGCTCACTCGTTCCACAAAGGAGGAAATGGAGAATCAGCGACTTTAAAGGCCTTGCCTGGTGGGCATCCACGCTTCCCAGGCCATCGCCCCCCTCTGCGTCCTTAGCCACCTCCGCTCTTTCATCCTGCGCGTGCAAATACAAAGAACCTTATCCTCCCACCCCCGGCCCTTCATCCTGCGCTTCCATCTTGGGCGGGGGCGGTCCTCCCTCTCCACTGGGGTATCTGACGCCCGTGGGGGTGCTTAGAAAAGTTTTGTAGATTAACGACTGCTGGTTCTGGAACAAATGCATCACAGCGCAAACTGGGGGCTGGCGGTGGAGAGGTGGGTGGATGGGGGCGACAACGCTGCTCCGCAACTGCCCTTTCGGCCAAGACCGAGGAGCTGGGATTGAAGGACTGGAAGCGGTCTGATGGAGGGCTCAAGGGGCGAAGGCAGGTTGGCAGGAGCAGCCTCTTCCCGCCGCCCACGATCCTCGGGCGGGCGCCCAGCGGAGCCGGCTGGCTGGCGCAATCTCGCGCGCTCCTTGCATTGATCAAAAAGGGGGGTTGAAACAGTAAACGCGAGGAGGAGCAACTGCTCCGACTCGGCTCGGAAGCGCGACCAATAGGGTTGTGAGCTCCTTCGCGCGAACCAATCAGCGCAGGGCCTGAGGCAGCGCAGGCCAATGGGCCGCCGACTCGGCGCTGGAACAGGGCAGGGGCTCAGAGCCGGCTGCAGACTCGTAGCGCAGCTGCCAGGAACGCTCGGCTTTCACGCGTTCGGTTCTCCTTTGCTGACTCGCCGCCCTCGCCGCCGCACCATGGACGCCCCGAGGCAGGTGGTCAACTTCGGACCTGGTCCCGCCAAGCTGCCACACTCAGTAAGTCCCCGCGAGCGCTCGCCGGGAGTGAGGTTCAAGCGGGAGCACGCGCGTGGCATCCCTGTGTGTGGCACTCGGATTCCCGCTCCCCGCCTTAAGTCTCCCAGGCACTTTGCATCAGCGTGCACGGCGAGATCAGCAGCTCTAGCAAGCAGGCTTCGGGAAGAATGCAGTTGGTGAGGAAGCTCGGCGAGGCGTGCCCATGCAGCTGCCCCGGCTCTGCCTGCTGGTGCGAGGCAGCGCACGACTCAGTTGGCCGGGGCCTGCTGTCCCGCCGGTGCGGCGCACCTGCAGACTCCCGGGCTGTGCCATCTCCTAGGCGGGGCCGGGCCGCCTGGGGGCTGGGGTGGGGTGGAAAAGAAAGAGCTCTGATCTCTGCGTTCGCCTTGCGCAGCTGTGCAGCGAGCCCGGGCAGTGTGGAGCGGATGCATGAATGGACACAGTGTGAATGAGTGGTGAATGGGAATGAACCGATGACAGGTTTTGCATATTGCAGTGGGTCACGTGAGCTGAAAGGGATTACAAACTTAAAAGGTCCGCGTGTGGGTGACCCCCGACCCCTACACCAGTGTTTGCTTTAGCAGCACTTAGGAACACTGTTTTTCAGAAATGTAAATTTGAAAACCTTCAGTTCAACTTTCCCCTCCTTGCCCCCCATAAAACCTAACCTTTCCTAAAGCCTTTCTCCCTATCCCCCTCTTTTTAACCTGTTTGTCCCCTAAAAGCGTTCGAGTATTCGAACTCTGGTAGGCTTTGGGCTGCTTAACCCAATTCTCTGTTCATTTCGTTCCTAGTAAACCGAATGATTGAATTCTCCCCCGGGCCGCAATCAGACCACGCAAGTGGAGCTCACTCTCTGCCTTCGCAGGCCCCAGCCCGGCTCCTCCCCTCCCCCGCCTAACCCTCTTCCCCAGCCCACCCGCAGTAAAGAAAGCAAAGCCTCTGATGTGCCTTGAGCCCATTGTCAGGCGGCTGCCGCTGCTGTTATATTTTTATTTTTCTAACTAGGATAGAGCTGATAATATGTTGGAGCAGCATGGGGCATAGCCAAGTATTTTACAATTATCAATTGTTGGGCAGAGTAGAAATCTCCCTGGGACAGAGCCTTCTCTGTGTTGTGGTAAGAACAGAGAATCCAATTTTAAAGGGGAAAGGGCGTCTTGCTTTTCTAGGGGCAACACTCACAGTAGTTGAGAGGACAGGGCTTATCTTTTCTTAGTGATAACAGTTCATTTTAGGTGAGATTCCCTGCTCCAGCTGTGGAAATGTTTTCTATAGCCTCGTCCTCCAACCCCCATGTTTTGGAGTGTTCCAAATATTTGTTCCGCATGTAATTTGTTATTAATTTATTACAGTAATTGTAATGGCAGTTGTCATCAGTAATGCAATTATTTATTATTAATTTTTCTGGGAGGATTTTTGCCTTTGGATTGCATGTAACCTTCAGGGTGAGACGGCAAGGGGGCTGGCAGATGTTGCTGTTTATGTGTTTCCTTGATTTAGTTGAATTGTAGAGATTAGAGAAGCTTTCAAACTTTTTTTTTACTGTAACCTACAGTGAAAAACCTGTTTACAGAATGACAAAGGATACACATTCAATTGTAATAAAAATAAAAGCCTTATGATGTGTAGCCCAATTACCTGTGATATACACTATTTTGTATTCTATCCTACTCTAATCTGTTCTGTTTGATTAAAAAGAAATTAGTCGTGAGCTGGGTGTGATGGTGCGCGCTTGTTGTCCCAGCAACTCAGGAGGCTAAGGTGGGAGGATCTCTTGAGCCCAGAAGTTTAAGGCTGACCAGGCTGAGGCCGGCAGGTCTAAGACCAAGGAAGCTCGCAAGTGCCATAAAGAGGCCTCCAGGCCAAGAAGGAGGAGATCATCAAGACTTTCTCCAAAGAGGAAGAGACCAAGAAATAAAAGCTCTCCCTTTGTCTGTGCATACTGGCCTCTGTGATTACATGGATCAGCCATTAAAATGAAACAAGCCTTAAAAAAAACTTAATTGTGATCCACAAAAGCAATGCATTCTGCAACTTGAAAAAAACTTACTAGATTAGGGAGGTGTGATTTTTGAGTAGAAGTCTTTAAAACTCTGTATTTTGCTTATAAACTTTTTATAACTGTTTTCAATGAATGCTGTCTATAAGAAACATACACTCTCAGAGCAAGTTCAAAGATTATTCACAGATGAATGTTTCTCTTTATTAAAGGAAAAGATTCACTCTAGTTTATTTGATCAGCCAGTGCTAACAAGCATCCAACATTTCAGAAAACAATAACGCATTCTTAGACCCAGTCGTCAAGACAGTCTTTTTTTGTCTAATTCTTTATTGTTAAAATATTGTTTTTTCAGACAAGTTCCAATCCAGTTTAGGTTATAGCTGTGCTTTAATAATGCCCTCCTTAGCTAGCACCTTTTTAAAAAAAATAAAACTGCCTCCTATTTATAGATCTTCTCTGGCTGGTTGCTTTTCCACTTATTTTATATTCATTTTAAAAGCTTTTCTTTTTCTCTTTATTTTTTATCATGGGAATCCTCACATACACAAAGGAAGAGGTAGTGTAATGAACCTCCAAGGACCCATCTCTGAGACTCAACAACTATCAACATTGTGCCAGTCTTGTTGCAGCACCCTGGGACAAATCTTATTCACAGCAGTCTCTTCCTTCTTCCTGCCCACCCCACGCTTCCCAGTCTAGCACCTTAGACAAAAAGGGATCGGAAACTTGAGTTACCTGTATAATTTGGGCATAATTTTTGTTGTTGTTGTTCCTTTAACCCAGAACCTTATGCATTCTGTACTTTAGCACTGTACTTTAGCTTTAGGAGAGTGGTGAATGAGATTTGTGAAGGGGACATTTTCTAGGGAATTGGTAAATTCATGCCTTTGGAAACAGTGTATCGGCATCAGTCACATTGCCTCATTTCATGCTTACCTTGTCACATTGCCTAATTTGATGCTTACCAGTTGCATCATCGCTGGCTTTGTGGACACGGGGAGGAAGGGGACTGGCTGTGGGTGGGGATGGATCCCTGAGAACCTCACTATTGACCTTTCCTCGTCCCCTGAGGTTTGTGTGTGCAAAGGGAAAGCCGTGCAAAGCATATTGAAATCACCTTGTTTTCTTTTATTTTTTTCTAGGTGTTGTTAGAGATACAAAAGGAATTATTAGACTACAAAGGAGTTGGCATTAGTGTTCTTGGTAAGATTTACTTTTGAATTCTGTGCATGTCCAGTTTCAAAGGTAACTATTTTTTTTAAGAGGCAGGGTCTTGCTCTGTCGCCCAGGCTGGAATACAATGGCATGATGATAGTTCATGCAGCCTCTAACCCCTGGGCTCACATGAGCCTCCTGCCTCAGCCTCCTGAGTAGCTAGGACTATAGGTACACGTTACCACACCTGCCTAATTTTTAAAAAATGTTTAAAACATTTTGTAAAGACCCCATGAGATGGGGTCTCACTTTGTTGCCCAGGCTAATCTCAAATTCGTGGCCTCAAGCAGTCCTTCCACACTGGCCTCCCGAAGTTTTGGGATTACAGGCTTGAGCCACCAAGCCCTGGCCCAAAGGGAACTAAATTAAATGCATCAAATATAGAATTACAGAGCCTATAGGGCCTTCCTATAGGACTTTACAGATGTATCTTTAAACTTTAATAGCTTGGGTTGCATGTTTGATAAAAGCCATTTTGAAAACAGCATAAATGCTGGTGAGGGGGTCTGACGTCTCAGCTTACCCTGTCATAATTGGTTTTTGCTAATCACAGGACCTAGGATTAGAAGATACTGTACATTTGCATAACAGTGCCTCCAAACATTTATAATATTGCTTTATATTTAATTTACAGTTTTTATTATACTTAAATACAACCTTATTAAAGTTTAAAAGTATACAAGCCTATTATGAAGACCTTGCACATTAATCATTTCATTGTTAACTTTCCCCTATATTTTTGGGGAAGAGGACCTCTGCATTCTAAAACTTATTTTCTTTTAGTTTTGGTACTTCCTAAGACTGTATGGTATTAAGAGACCATAAGGTTTACTGTATTGCTTATGTCTGTTAAATTTTGTGTTTTTTTTTTTTTTTTGGTTTGGGACATATACCTAGATTTCTGTGAAGTGAGATCTAAGTAGAAGTCTTTAGTAGAAGTCTTTAAAATTCTTTGTAAGTATTTTGGTTATAAACTTTTATAGAACTGTTTTCAGTGAATGCTGTCTATAAGAAAGATACAGTCTCAGAGCAAGCATAGAATTTTGTGCTCTTGTTCTAAAGGGCCACTGTTGCACATGGATTCCTATTTGTGAGAAAGAGATGGGAGGAAGAATCACAGAGAACATCACAGAGTGGTGAATTAATAAGTAGCTTGCACAATGAATGTGCCACTTGAAAAATCCTTCTGCCATGACTATAAAGCTGAAATGTTTGCAATTTGAAAATCAGTTTGGATGGTCCCCTAAACTAAGTGAGCCTTGGCCCACAATTTGTATGCAGAATAACTGAAATTTCCCTTTATTGTTTACTTGCAACTTTCATAGATGTTTCTGTTCATTTGGTTTTAAACGGGAACTTTTTTTGTTGTTGTTTATCTTTCCTTTCACAGAAATGAGTCACAGATCGTCAGATTTTGCCAAGATTATTAACAATACAGAGAATCTTGTGCGGGAATTGTTGTAAGTTCAAAAAAGACCAAATTACGTTACTTTTGTTAGATACTTCCTAAACCTGGACGTCTTCCATTATTTTCTACACTCTCTTGTTTTTTCAGAATATTCCATAATTAAAAATAATCCTTTTAAGATTCTTTCCAACTCACTATTAGTACATAATGCTTTTTACTTGTTCCCCATCCTGTATTTGTAGGTTTTTCTTCTTATTTTATGTGATCTTTCCAACGATTTGAAACCATTGTATCTAGGAAAGATTTTTCAGCTACTGTGGTAGTTAAACTGGCATGAAAGGGATGTAAATGACAAAGAAATGGTCATCTTTGTCAGCATAATTGACTACAAATTACTTCATGGGTTCTCGAAGTTGGGGTCTCATGCCATCTGTCAGAGTCACCTGGTTGGGGGGAATATTAAAAAATTCAAGTCTTGGGCACCACTTAGACCTAAATCAGAATCTCGAGAAATTATTTTTAATAGGCTCTTTGGGTAATTGTAAGAGTTCTGAACTCTAGGAACTGCTGCTTTGATAAAACCTGGGTTATCTGCACTGCCTTTCCTATCCAGAGGATACCTTATTCTTAAATAGATTGCTGTTTAAAGAGAGATTCTTATATATTATATAAATGTGTTCACATAAACCTACAAATCTTGAAAGCATACCATTTTTTTTCCTGCTCACAAAAATAATGCACATTTATGGTAGAAAGTTCAGTAAAAACATTGTAGCTCTCAACTAAACTGGAATTAACTTTAACCCCACTAGTCAGGGATAATGACTAATAGGTTAGGACCCATTCTTACATTATTACAGTAATAGAATTATACTGATTATATCACACTTTCTTTTTCAAATTGCCTTGATAAAATAATTCAGATGGGGCAGGCTTGGTGGTATTTCTGTGAGGCGCAGTAGATGCTAATTACAGTGTGAGTGTTCAGAGCTGGTAGCCATCTGCTTGGCTTCCCACATCCATTGGCCTGCTGAGTATCACGTCACATTCATAGGACAATCCTGTCCTTCATGGAGTGGGTATTTGGAACATTAGCCTGGGAGAGATGGCATTTGATCACATGGCTAGAGCTTCTTCTGACTGGGGTCCCAGTTCAATTTAAAGTCGTACCTTTTCTTCTAACCTGGGTCCTACCTTCTATACCTGTGCTTAGACCTCAGCCTGGTTTCCTTCCATCTAATTCCTGGCCTTGTTAACTGCCCTATATCTACATAATATGAACCTGGAACTCTGTCTTGGGTTTTCAGTCTTCCCAGCTGCTAAGAACCTCATGACTAGAGTCTCCTAAGACCTGCTGGTAGCTTGCTCTCCTACTGAGCACTGCATGTAGGTCATGTATCTTTCAGGACAAGATATTTACCTATCACCCATTCCCTAAGACCCTGCCACATTGCCCTGCCCTTTATTAATTTACCTCTGCATCTTTGCTGGAGCTCTGTTCACTGGCCATCTGGCTTCTGTACACCTATGCCCAGGCTCTGACCTTACTCAAAGGCTTGGGTCCAGCTTCCATGGCCTTGTCCTTTTGGAGTTGGCCTTATTCTACTGCCTGTTGACATTCTTATCATCTTAATTTTTCATCCAGAAGTCAAAGAATTTTGCTTTTTATTTTAAAGTATAATAGATATATGATTTCATGGCTAGGCCTAAAACATTATAAAAAACTCCTGCCCATCATCCACCTGGTTCATAACATTGTGCGTAATACAGGATCATTGGTTGCAAGTTATAGGACCCCCACCTCACTGGCTTAAGTAAAAAGAAATGTATTACCTCACCTAACAGAAAAATGCAGGAGGATTTAGGTGCTTCTAAATGATCCCAGGAAAGTGGTTTTCCCCCATCTTCTGGCTCTGCTTTCTTATGTGTTCTCTTCATCAGGCGGCCACCATTGGTTGCAGGCTTAGCTCCTACAGGTTTCTTCTTTCCCTCAATAGAAACAGCTTTCCTTGCCTAGAAGTTTGAGTAAAGGTCTCAGTACCAAATTTCACTGGCCAGCCTGGGGTAGGTGCTTATCCCCTTGAGCCGGGGTTGACCACAGTTGAACCATGTGGACTAGAGTGGCAGAGGGATAATTTCCTAAAGGAACATCAGGGTGTTGTCACTAGGAAGAGGAGGAACAGTAACCCTGGGCTTTCAACACAGTCCCCAGTAAATAGTTGTCCAAGGATTGCATAGATAAATAAGTGAATTAGGGAAGAAAAGGTAGTATTGGAACGTTACCATATTTCTTGTAGTAAATCCACCCAAGGTAAAGCGCTTGGTAGAGCATCACTTGTTCTCAATTTTTGACTGCATGAGTCTATGTATTTACTGTTACCTGTGCTTCTGCCCAGAGCCGTTCCAGACAACTATAAGGTGATTTTTGTGCAAGGAGGTGGGTGTGGCCAGTTCAGTGCTATCCCCTTAAACCTGATTGGCTTGAAAGCAGGAAGGTACGCGGACTATGTGGTGACAGGATCTTGGTCAGCTAAGGCTGCAGAAGAAGCCAAGAAGTTTGGGACTATAAATATCGTTCACCCTAAACTTGGGAGTTATACAAGTAAGTTCTGGGAGCTGAGCTGGGTGGTGAAATGCTGACTGATGGGTTACCTCTGCCCAGGGCAATCTGCGGTCTTCAATTCATTTCTCCTCTTGTCAGTTGTTAGTTTGTTACCATTTAGATTGGCTGGCTGTGGTATCTAAGACTAGAGCCTATGAATACTTTTATTTTATTTTTTATTTTTTTCTAGATGGTGTTTTGCTCTGTCACTCACCCAGGCTGGAGTGCAGTTGGTGTAATCTTGGCTCACTGCAACCACCGCCTCCCGAGTTCAAGTGATTCTCTTGCCTCAGCCTCCCGAGTATCTGGGATTACAGGTGTCCGTCACCACACCTGACTAATTTTTTTATTTTCAGTAGAGATGGAGTTAACCATGTTGGCCAGGCTGGTCTTGAACTCCTGACCTCAGGTGATCCGTCTGCCTTGGCCTCCCAAAGTGCTGAGATTAAAGGCGTGAGCCACTGCGCGCGGCCTATGCATACTCTTATTGCAGAAGCTAATGAGTAGTTAGTAGTAGTTTTTCAAGCTGATTAGCTGAAAAAGTCCAGGGGCTGGACTTTTGGCTTTAGATATGGCTTGATCAGGGGCTCCAACATGTCTCCAGGACTCGGTGGTTCCGCAGGCAGGAAAAGCTGTCCTTTTCTTGAAAGGTGGCTGCAGCTCTTTCTGACCTTATATTCTCCATTTCAGTGCCTTTGCAGAGCATTCCCAGTAATAGTCTCATGTCTCCTGTGCCCCATTCTGAATCAGTCCCTGTGGCTTTGCCTGAGTTGCATTCTACCTCTGGGCTGTGGGTTTCATTGACTCCCTGGAACTACAGGGGCTGAGAGTGGGTGAGGGCTGGGGTCCCAAGAAGAAACTACTAGCCCATCAATAGATGAAGGATAGATGGATACTGGGTAACAAGTGAAAACTCAGATATCTCCCATGCCTTTTAAAAAATTTTATTTTATTTTGTTGAGACAGAGACTTTCTATGTTACTCAGGCTAGAGTATAGTGTCTCTTCACAGGCATAATCATAACGCACTGTAGCCTCCGGCTCCTGGGCTGAAGTGATCCTCCTGCCTTAGCCTCCTAAGTAGCTGGGACTTTAGGCGCACACCACCATGCCCACCCTCCCATGCCATTTTTGAAGATGATTTGTTCCCAGTAAAAGTCAAAAGGTTGCATCGCTCATCCTCTCAGGATGTTGGTAACGATGGTAACAAAAGATGAGGCTAGGAGGGTGCTGGTGCTTTCACCTGTGCAATGCTTTGGAGTCAGTCTTTCCCTGCCAGGGAAGGCCTGTCAGTCTCCTGGTTGACTCCCATCTGCATAAGGAAAGAGGAGCATGAAAGTGCAGAGTCTCAAACTTGTTTCTGTGATAGAAATTCCAGATCCAGGCACCTGGAACCTCAACCCGGATGCCTCCTACGTGTACTATTGCGCAAATGAGACGGTGCATGGTGTGGAGTTTGACTTTATACCCGACGTCAAGGGAGCAGTACTGGTTTGTGACATGTCCTCAAACTTCCTTTCCAAGCCAGTGGATGTTTCTAAGGTAGAGTATAAAAGGCAGCATGGGGGGAACCCACTGACTGGTTTCTGCAGGGGCATTTTATATATATAAGAACAGGAAGAACCATGGGTGTCTGGGGCCTGCAGAACCCCTGAGCCAGGGCAGCTACCAGTGAGCAGGCTGCCAGGTGCGAATTCCCAGCTGTTGAAGTACCTGAATCCTGTTGCTCCCAGCCTCGTGATGAGGATTGCCTTGCAGGGTCCCACCCGAGTCCTGCTTTTGAGAGTGGTTCTTAGAAACTTGTTTGGTAGTGGCTGGGCGTGGTGGCTCACGCCTGTAATCCAAGCACTTTGGAGGCCAAGGCGGGCGAATCACCTGAAGTCGGGAGTTCAAGAAACTTGTTTGGTCAACACGTGGGGAGTGACTTGTTGTCTTCAAGAGCAGAAGCAGATTATCCTGAGTCCAGGGGACTTAGGTGAGGGAGCTTCCCCTTGCCTGGTACCCACCTCCACTCCAAAAGCATCAACAGGATACATAGATTTTATGAGTGGCTCGCCAAGGTGGGGCAGTGGGACTGGCCCTCCAGGTCCATGCCTCAGGGGGAGATGCAGGTAAAGAATCTAAAACAACAGCTGAACTGACTGAGTGGTATTCTGCCTTTTTAATTGGGATAAAATATACTTACCATAAAATTTACCATTTAACTTACATTTACCATTTAATGGTAACCATGGTAACCATGTTTAAGTGCACTGTTCAGTGGGATTAAGAGCATTCACATTGTTGTACAGCCATCACCACCATCCATCTCCAGAACTTTTACATCTTCCCAAACTGAAAGTCCATACGTTAAGCACGAACTCCCCACTCTCCCCACCCTCCAGCCCCTGGCAGCCTCCATTCTACTTTCTGTCTCCGTGAATTTGACTGTGCTAGGTACCTCCTAGAAGGGAATCATGTACTATTTGTCCTACTGTGTCTGGTTGATTACACTCAGCAGAATGTCTTCAAGATTCATCCAGGTTGTAGTGTGTGTCAGAACTTTCTTTTTTAAGGCTGAATAATATTCCATTGTTTAGAGATACTGTATTTGGTTTATGATTTGCTTTTTATTATCATCAGGCACTGGCAATTTTTTTTTTTTGACGCAAAGTCTCGCTCTGTTGCCCAGACTGGAGTGCAGTGGCACGATCTCGGCTCACTGTAACCTCCGCCTCCTGGGTTCAAGCGATTCTCCTACCTCAGCCTCCGAAGTAGCTGGGTTTACAGGTGCGTGCCACCATGCCTGGCTAATTTTTGTACTTGTAGTAGAGATGGGGTTTCACCATATTGGCCAGGCTGGTCTCGAACTCCTGATCTCGAGGCACTGGCAATTTTAAACAACTATAAATTACTCTCCCCCACCCCCACCTCTCTGCCGACGCTGGATTTTCCTGAGGGTTTTGTGGAGAGAGGCATGCGAAAGGGTTCTATATCTTGCACAACAGAATTACCTAAAGTACCTTTAAACATCTGTTTTCTATAATTTCTTCTCCCTCAGGCATCTTATCCCACCCCTTCTCTTATAGCGGTCCCTTTCTCAGCATCTTCTGACTGTCCCTTTATACAGATTTAAATAGATTACAAAATCTGTTTCTTTTCTTGGTTACCAGGGAGAGTTAGAGGGCCCACTTTAAAGATGGACGTGGGGGTAAAAAGAAGGTGTGCAGAGCGAGTGTGAGTATGCACCAGGATTTTGCAGTGATGGGATTAGCCCCATCCAGATGAGGACCAGGCCGATGGATCATCCTCAGGCTTTGAAACTCTGAGTATGGGTTTGCTGTCCCAGATGGAGATTGCTTTAGAGCACGGACTGCTACTTACACAGGATAGAGTCATTTCCTTAAAAAATTGTGCTTTAGGAAGAGTTGGGAAGTTTGCGTTCATGTATGAAAAATGGCCAAATCCTTCTTAAACAGCATGTTTTTCTCTTTTTAAGTTTGGTGTGATTTTTGCTGGTGCCCAGAAGAATGTTGGCTCTGCTGGGGTCACCGTGGTGATCGTCCGTGACGACCTGCTGGGGTTTGCCCTCCGAGAGTGCCCCTCGGTCCTGGAATACAAGGTGCAGGCTGGAAACAACTCCTTGTACAACACGCCTCCATGTTTCAGGTAACTCTGGGAGTCAGTCTGTGGACTCATGGAGGGGTCTCACCATTTTTCATCCAAGCAGAGATTACATTTTAAAGTAAAGCATGTGAGGCTGGGTGCAGTGCCTCATGCCTGTAATCCTAGCAATTTGGGAGGCCAAGGTGGGTGGACCATTTGAGGTCAGGAGTTGGAGACCAGTCTGGCCAACACGGCAAAACCCTGTCTTTACCTAAAATACAAAATTATCCGGGCGTGGTGGCACACACCTATAATCCCAGCTACTTGGGAGGCTGAGGAAGGAGAATCGCTTGAACCCAGGAGGTGGAGATTTCAGTGACCCGAGATTGCGCCACTGCACTCAAGCCCTGGTGACAGAGCGAGACTCTATATAAATAGTAATAATAATAATTAATAATAAATAAATAAAGTAAAGCATGTTTTCAGGAGCCAGTGACTGAATGCCCCAGATATCCTATCAGATTCTCTGCCCGGCTCTCCTCTCCCTCTGGACCCTCTCTTTACTATTTGGTCAGCTTTTCCTCTTGCTCTTTCTTGTGTTTTTTTTTTTGTTTGAGCTTGGTAGTCCAGGGCCTGGTGGGTTACCCATTAACCCAAAAGCTCTCTGTAGATGACGTGCTGTGGCCTGCATCTCAAACAACCAGTGCAGCTTTGGAGAAGAACTTTCAAAGGCTGGGCATCCCCTGCTTTCATTTCTTTCTCTGCTGGGCGTGCGGGAAGCTGGCTGCCTGACGGTAAACATACTGGTTTAAACGCCTTTCTGTTTTGTATCTCATTCGCTGAGTGGGGGCTGCATTGCTGTGCTTCAGGGAGAGCAAGTTTGCCCTGCCTCAGGATCCCATAACTGCCAAACTTGCGTATTTTGAGGAAATGTTCATGACTTAAGATTTAACAATTGCCTAAGAGAGTCTAGTATTTATTGGCTGTGTGGTCTTAGGCAAGTCACTTAACATGTCTGTGTAGTAGGTTCTAGAAGTAATAATAGTACCTTTTCATTGGGTTGCTGTGAAGATTAAATGAGTTGAGGTATACATCTATTTTATTTATATATACATATTAATTTATATGTGTATGTATCATTTATTTGTATGCGTGTGTATGTACACATGTATACAACTAAATATATATATATAAATTTTAAATTTTGCACCAAGTACCTTCCACTTGGTTATGGGTAAATATTAGCTGCTATATTATTATTGTTGTGAGTTCTCAGAGCCTCAGCAGGAGCAGACACAAAGGAAGAGCTAGAGTTTGTAGATTTATCTTTCCAGGGCCACTATGATGCAGAAAGGTGATTCTTCATGTGTATATGACCATTTAATCCTCCTGACCCCCCGGGGAGGTAGCCACCGTTAGGATCATGATTTCCATTTTGCAAGGGAAGAAGCCGAGGTCGTGTATTTTCAGAAGTGGCCTGGCTGGGCTGTGGACCCAGGCCATCTGACTCTAGATCCTGGGTATGTACATTCTGCCATTAGTGTTCTTTCTTCACCAGCAAAAGAATGAGTACAGATTTACGTGATTCTGCGTCAGGACAGTGATCACTGTTGGAGTCCAGCTCTTCCCGCGACAGGACTTTTCTGTCTTGGTGGAAGTTCTCTTAGAGGAGCGTAGGAAAGAGGGGGCTGAGGCTGGTGTAGTTGGTGATTCCATCTGGGTCAGGATTTTGTCAGAGCTTCCCCTCCTCTAGGTGCTGCTTAGGAAAAATGAATGGCTTCTACATAATTTACTATGGGACAGAAAGGATTTTTTTTTTTTTTTTTTTTTTTTTGAGATGGAGTCTTGCTCTGTCACCCAGGCTGGAGTACAGTGGCAAAATCTTGGCTCACTGCAACCTCTGCCTCCCGGGTTCAAGCAATTCTCCTGTCTCAGCCTCCTAAATAGCCAGGACTACAGGCATGTACCACCACGCCTGGCTAATTTTGTATTTTTAGTAGAGACAGGGTTTCTCCATGTTGATCAGGCTGGTCTCGAACTCCTGACCTCAGGTGATCCACCCACCTTGGCCTCCCAAAGTACAGGGATTATAAGCATGAGCCACTGCACCCAGCCAACCCTTTTATCTTTATATAGGTTATCCTCCTTGTTGTTTTTAGTCTTTGACTTGTAGTCTATTTTATCTGATATAAATATAGCTATATTCCCCCTCTTCTTTGGTTTCCAGTTGCATGGAATATCTTTTTCCACTCCTTCATTTTCAGTCTCTATATGTCTGTATAGGTGAGATGGGTTTCTTGAGGGCAGCATATAGTTGGCTCTTGTTTCTTTATCCATTCAGCTACTTGGTGACTTTTTAAATTTATTTATTTATTTAGAGATGGAGTCTTGCTCTGTCACCCAGGCTGGAGCACAGTGGTGTGATCTTGGCTCACTGCAACCTCCACCTCCTGGGTTCAAGCAATTCTTCTGCCTCGGTCTCCCAAGTAGCTGGGACTACAGGTATGCACCACCATGCCCAGCTAATTTTTGTATTTTTAGTAGAGACGGGGTTTCACTGTGTTGCCCAGGCTGGTCTTGAACTCCTGACCTCAGGTGATCCACCTGCCTCGGCTTCCCAAAGTGTTGGGATTACAGGCATGAACCACCGTACCAGGCCGAATCTTTAATGCTAGATCACTGCCTCCTTTTTGGCTCTAGGTGGCACCTTAAGCCCAGGTTCGCCTTGGCTCTAGTAAATGGTCAGAGCACTACCTGTCCCAAATAGGGGAGGTCCCAAAGAGATTATCCTGGCACTGAGGGAAGGCTGTCTAGGGGTTCATGCCCAGGAGACCTGGGGGACATACTTCCTATAGCCACTTTTAAGTCTCCTTTGGCTGAGTTACAGAGCAGAGTCCCACCTCCTCTGTTTCAGGGATATTTCAGGGATATGCCTGTCTTCAGGGGTATTTCTGCCTTCAGGAAGTTGTGATACTATCCATGGGTTAAGGCAAGGACAGGTTTCTGGCTAGGGAACCCAAGAAGGTGGGGAATCTGTTTGACTATCTCAATTTCACTTTTTCCAGTGTAGAAACCATAAGTTGAGAGAGATTTTCCAAACAGTGGGTGCCTGGCAAAATGGGGGGAAGGGTATTACAGATGTGAAAGTTCTATTCTCCTACCATCTGTTCAGAGTGCTTCCACTTCTCTGTGACCTCAGGAATGGACTCATCCTCATGCTGGAGCTCTGCATTATTGCTGGTGACCACCTCAGTGCTGTATATTTCTTTCTCTCTTTTTGTTGGGGGGAGAGAAGCCAGCTTGCCTCTACGCCACCATTTTGGAACAGGAAATTCCTTAAGATTCTAAGTATAAAAACAGTTTTGGAGTTATTTATTCTAATAGGTATCAAAATGTTAGAAGTTGGTACCTTTGATACATACGGAATATTGAGTTTCATGTGCTATAGCTCTGACCCATGTGACCTTTCTTACCTTGATTCAAGAGTAAAAATATGGATTTCAAAGCTATTGGTCCCAGAACATACTCCATTAAGTCTTCTAACTCAGCACTTGTAACGCTATAATATTTATTTACAAAGCATCTGTCCTTCTTTACTAGACCAAAGGCTTCTGAAAACAGGGACTATCTTTGTATTCCTAGGACCTAGGCCATTTCCTGGAATTGATAAGTATTTGTTGAATGAATAAGTAAAAGAATGAATGACTAGACAATTGAAAACAATTGTAGCTCAAGGGAAAACATAAATTACTGGATATCAAGCCACATAATTTGGCAGTTCTACTCTGACAAAATTGGCAAAAAACAAAAAAACCCTCATATAGCTTGGAAATAATCACCTCTCAGAGACCAAACAAGATGTAGGTCTTATAGCAACAGTGATCAACAAGCAGGACCTACTGTTAAGTGTCTTGGGAAGAAGCATCTAGCAGGTGATATAAACCAGAGAAGAAAGTAATCAGCCTCCATTTTGGTTTCAGAATATGATTCTGTTCACTGAAGTCCCTATTGCTGACTTGCTTACCAGGCAGACGATGGATCTGATCTGAACCTGTACTATTTTCTGCATCTCTCTGCATTTGGCCACTTGTTTGCTTGGACTTTTGGAACATAATTGCTTTTTTTCACTCAGATGCTCTCTTTAGGCTTGACTCTTTGTCATAGCAACCTTTCTTTACTTCACTGAGCCTCAGATTTGCCTATCTTTCAGATGGGGCTAGAATCATACATGGCAAACAGGGCTGTTGAGAATGAGGCACACATGTCAAAACACTGAATATTTATTCATTCTCAAATATTTATGGAGTACTTGTCCATAGATACAGTGATATGTGAGATACAATCCTTGCCCTCCAGGATCTCACTGCTGAGTTAATGAGATAGAGAAGAAAAAGGGCAGTGACAATACAGTGTATTAAGGAAAAATCTGTGAGGCATATATACAAATTGCTTGGAGATCACATAGGAAGAAATAATTTACTAAAATCTGGCCCAGTGAAGAGCAAAGCTGACCAAGAGCAGTCTCAGGGTCTGCTATCCTGGTGTGCAGCCAAAAGCCTCTTTGCCACAGCCTACCATGAGGCCAAGAGTAGGGCTACAGCTATATAAAGGTGAAGGGAAGAGACAGCACAGCAGCCGTGGCAACTCGAACTTCACATTAAAGGCCCAATAGGAAGCACATATCTTACCTCTCCTCTGCGAATATGGATGCTCCTTATAATTCGCTCTAAGAAGCCAATCTGCTGTGTGAGACGAAGACTATTTTCATGTAATTGCTTATTTTCTTTAACCATGTAAAGTACCCTAAGAATGGCATAAATCAGTGGCATGATTAGAAATTTCTGTATCATTACTAAAAACCCAAAATTCCTAGATCTTAGACCACTGTCCAGATTTTAGAAGCAAGTTTGCCAGAATAATTCCCACCATATTCCAAGACCAAGTATGATGGTTAATACTGGGTGTCAACCTGATTGGACTGAGGGATACAAAGTGTTATCCTGGGTGTGTCTGTGTGGGTGTTGCCAAAAGAGATTAACATCTGAGTCAGTGGTCTGGGAAAGGCAGACCCACCCTTAATCTGGTGGGCACAATCTAATCAGCTTCCAGCGAATATAAAGCAGGCAGAAAAACTTGGAAAAGAGAGACGGGCCTAGTCTGCTCCCAGTTTACATCTTTCTCCCGTGCTGGATGCTTCCTGTCCTCGAACATAGGATTCCAAATTCTTCAGTTTTGGGACTTGGACTGGCTCTCCTTGCTCCTCAGCTTGCAGACAGCCTATTGTGGACCTTGTGATCATGTAAGTTAATACTTAATAAACTCTCCTTTATATATATACTCCCCTTTACTTATATATCTAGATAGGGGAGTTTATTAAATACACACACACACACACACACCCCCATATGTACATATATATATCTCCTCTTGGTTCTGCGCCTCTAAGAGAACCCTGACTAATACACCAAGTAAAAGTTAATAAGCTTTTGGGCTGTACATGACTATTAAATACATGTACATTAAAAGCATAATTCTAGCCCTTGAAAAATATAAGGGAGGATATGATCCCATTCAGGGTGGGAATGAAACAAGAGAGACTCTGTATCCCTTCAAATATTGTAGCTACATAGCTTGTTTCTGGTTCCCTTCTCATACTGATCTGATTCTGATTTCTTGTGAAGTAGAAATAGCAGCAGCAGCAGAAGCAGCAGCCGTGTTTCAAGTCCTAGCAGTGTACTTATGCAATGTAACCTATCCACACAGTAAGCCCTTAAAACTTTTCATGTATTAGCTCATTTAATGTGCTAGCAACCTGATGAAATATACATTGTTGTGACAAATCTGAGCCTCAGTTTCCTTAGCCGTAATATTCCTTGGAAGAAACTTACTCTAAGGAAAACATTCAAGTCCAATCCAGGTGATTGTGTCATCAGTAGGGCAAGATAGAAAGATTATTAACATTAATGCAAAGGTAATGAGTTAGTTGTGTTGGGTCCTGACTGTCAGAAGCTATGACAGTTTGAGAAGAGCAATGATTTATATGGGACATCTAAAAGGGGAGACAGAGACAGTAAAAGATCCTCAGAGATTCTCCAAGCCTGCCCAGAGAAGTGTGCCCACAGCAGTGGACAGCAACATTCCAGTCTGCTTGGCAGACTCTCCCCAGCCTATGGTGCTATGGTCTAGGGCCACGCTGCTGAGGTCCACATGCTGCTCTGCCACTGACTGGGCTGGTTGAGTTCCCTCACCTCTCTAGACCTTGGCTTCCTATCCATAAAATAAGGCTAATAGTGCCTCTCTCCTGGGATTGGTGTCAGGATTAAATGAATGAAAGAGCTTAGAACAGTGCCTAGCATATAGTAATTGCTCAGACAAATCTTAATCATTCCAGTTATTATTGGTGATATTATCCGTTAACATCAACCCACTCTCTTTGATTATAATTAACTAAAGTCTCCTATGAAAAAGAGAATGCTCAGGCTGGCAGATACATGGCTTATTTTCTGCTTGTAATATTTCTCATTAAAAATTAACACACTGGTATCCTGTGGATTTCATGAATTTAAGTTACTTCTGTGAGCTTGATTCTCTCTTGTTCTACCTTGATTCCATAGGTATCAAAGAATAAAAATGTAGGCCAACACACACAAAACGACAGGCCAGAATGCACACAGCCAAGTCCGCAGTGAGTCAACGACATTATGAAACAGCCTATCTAAATAGCCAACCAGCCTTGTCCATGGTATTTTTCTCTATAATTTAACAATTTCTGCCACTTGTGTGATCTGCTGAAAACAGCAGACAGCAGAGAGAGAGTTATAGCGTAGGCTACAAACTCAAAGGACAGTCTGTAGAACCATCTCTTTGTTGAGGGAGAAACATCCTCTTGTGGAGTTTATTGGCTCCCAGGCAGGATGGCACCTACCTGCTCTGGATTGAAGATATCGTCCATTTGTTGGTGTAGATCAAACGTTCTTGCTCTATGACTTGCTCCAGAAGTTTCCTTTTTTCTAAAATCAGGTTATCATTTTGGGCAGTGATCTGGTCCTGAATTGCCTTCTCCTAGGAATTAGAAAGTCTCCTAATTACCACAGCAGGAGAAAGAATTATAAATTTAAGAGCATCAGGCTATTTCTAAATCTAGCAGATATTTTCCTTTATTTACTTTTTTTCTCCTGTCCCCTAGTCTGTTTATACCTGTTTGCTGACATTGTCATTCATTGTAGCTAGTTTTTCAATTTTCGAGAGGTTATTTTATGTCATGTATTTTTTTTTTTTTTTGCTTTTTCATGACCCTGAAAGTAGTGAGATTATGCATTTTGTTTGTTGGTTTTTGTTTTTGACATGGAGTTTTGCTTTGTCGCCCAGGCTGGAGTGCAGTGGTGGAATCTCAGCTCACTGCAATATCTGCTTCCGGGTTCAGCCTCAGCTTCCTGAGTAGCTGGGATTACAGGCATCCACCACCACACCCAACTAATTTTTGTATTTTTAATAGAGACAGGGTTTCACTATGTTGGCCAGGCTGCTCTCGAACTCCCAACCTCAAGTGATCCGCCTGCCTCGGCCTCCCAAAGTGCTGGGATTATAGGTGTTAGCCACCGGGCCCAGCCAGTGAGACTATTCTTGCAGTGATAATGCTGAAATGATTTCTAGGCTGACACCATATTTTATTTTCTACCAATGATTTCCCCCCAAAGCAACAGCTACTGAAGGTACAGCTAAAATGATAAAGGAGTGCATTTTGTGAAAAATCACTAATATTCTTATATGTAAAGAGTCAGTAGATATTAATAAATATTACCTTTGGTGAGGGGTTTAGAGCTCAAAGGTATAGAATTGCCAGTTCCACTCACTAATGACCTGTCAATGGGAACAGGCAAGTGCCTACACTTTTGTGTTTGTTCCTCACCTGCCAGTAGTGAGGAACAATCTCTGGCAAACTGGGAATCACAGGATTAAGAAAGTCAGCTTTACATGTTTCCCTCTCTCTTTTTCTTTTTTTTTTTTGAGACAGAGTCTCACTCTGTCACCTAGGCTGGAGTGCAGTGGCACAATCTCGGCTCACTACAATCTCTGCCTCCTGGGTTCAAGCCATTCTTCTGCCTCAGCCTCCCGATTAGCTCAGATTCAGGTGCCCACCACAATAATCGGCTAATTTTTGTACTTTTAGTAGAGACAGGGTTTCACCGTGTTGGCCAGGCTGGTCTCTAACTCCTCATCACAAGTGATCTGACCACCTCAGCCTCCCAAAGTGTTGTGATTACAGGTATGAGCCACTGTGCCCAGCTGTTGTTTTGCTTTTTTTTTTTTTTTTTTTTTTTTTTTTTTTACAGATAGAATCTAGCTCTGTCATCCAGACTGGAGCACAGAGGCACAGTGGTACAATCACGGCTCACTGTAACCTCATACTCCTGGACTCAAGTGATCATGTGCCTCAGCCTCCTGAGTAGCTACGACTACATGCATGAACTACCACACCTGGCTAATTTTTAAATTTTTTGTAGGGTCAGAGGCCAGGTGCTGTGGCTCACACCTGTAATCTCAGCACTCTGGGAGGCCAAAGTTGGAGGATTGTTTGAGCTTAGGAGTTTGAGACCAGCCTGGTCAACATGGTAAGACTCCATCTTCACACACACACACACAAAAAGCCAAGTGTGGAGTTCAAGGCTGCAGTGAGCTAGGATTGCACCACTACACTCTAGCCTGGGTGACAGAATGAGACTCTGTCTCAAAAAAGTTTAAGATAAAAAATAAAATAAAATAGAGACAGAGTCTCGCTCTGTTCCCCAGGCTGGTCTTGAACTCCTGGCCTCAAACTATACTCCTGCTTCAGCCTCCCAAAGGACTGGGATTACAGGCATGAGACACCATGCCTAGCTTACATGTTTCTTTTAAATAAGATACTAATGTAGGTCATTCAGAAAAGACTGGCCATCTATTATTATTATTATTATTATTATTATTATTATTTTAGACAGAGTTTCATTCTTTCACCCAAGCTGGAGTACAGTGGTGCAATCTTGGCTCACTGCAACCTCCAACCCCTGGGTTCAAATAATTCTCCTACCTCGGCCTCCTGAATAGCTGAGATTATAGGTGCCTGCCACCATGCCCAGCTTATTTTTATAATTTTAGTAGAGATGGGGTTTCACCATGTTGGCCAGGCTGGTCTCAAACTCCCGACCTCGGGTGATCCACCTGCCTCAGCCCCCCAAAGTACTAGGATTACAGGCATAAGCCACCTTGCCCAGCTGGCCATCTATTATTATTAAAGACCTATAGGATGTAGATCAGATTATGTTCTGAAAAAAACTATTCCAGATTTTAGAGTCCTTCTCCAAGACCCTGCAATATCTAATGGTAGTCTCACCTGCTATAAAGACATTTAATTAATAATGTATTGGTAAGGATTGAGAACAGAAGCAATCATCCCACAGATAAACCTGAGACAGATATAACTGGATTAAAAAGTGTACTGCATGAGGAAAGCAACTGACACCTCGTCCTTGGGAAATACTGTATTTTTTAAAACAAGCAAAAATTCCAGACACATGTTATGATAATAGGATAAAATGGGAAAGTCTAGTTAGAGTGGTCACAACAGAAGGTTCAGTTGGCTCTTTATATAAAGGAAAAGCTGAAGTAATGAAGCCAAAAGAAGTGGCATTACTTTTTGAAGACTCAGAAAGTAAACCTGGCATTTTTATTCTCAGTGCTGTGGTCCTTGGGCTCTAAAATACATAAAATAAGAATCCCTAGGTTTGTTCCACTTTGGCATTAAGAGCTCTCACATCAGTCTTCTGTGGGCTAAGTAGTTCTAATTCTGTTAACAATTTCTCATGTGAACTATCAATCCACCAATTAACATGCTTCTCAGGCCCTTCTAAGAGATTATATCCCCCCAAAAAAGGAAAATAACATCTGCGAAAAATTTATATGCGCCAGGCCACTTTAGATATTTTATGTTTTAATACTCACAAAAGCCTTGTGCACGTGAGGTGGGGATTATTTCCTTCATTTTACAGATGAGGAAAGTGATACCCAGAGACTTGTCCAAGGTCACAGGCAGGGCTAGAATTTGAATCCAAGTCTAAGGACAAAGCCTACAGTACCCTTCAATGACAGTGAGCAAAAGGTCCAATTACTCTCTCAGCCTCTGCTTATTTGGGATCTCCAGCATATTTTATGAAGACCTGTGGTTCTTTGGGTAGATGCATTAGTTTCCTACCCATTTTCTCATAGTTTTGAGTGCTAGGAATCTGAAGTCACATTGTTGTCAGGGTTAATTACCTATGAAGGCTACAAGAGAGACTGTGCTGCATGCCTTTTTCCTAGCTTCTAGTGGTTGCCAGCAACCCTTGCTATTTCTCAGCTTGTAGCTGTATCATTCCAGTCTGTGACTTCATCACCATGAAGCATTCTTCCCCTGTCTGTGTCTGTCTGTATGTTTTTTCCTCTTCCTGTAAGGATAGCAATCATCTTAGATTTATGATTCACCCTAACTCAGGATAATGTCATCTTAACTAATTATATCTGCAAAGACACTATTTCTATATAAGGTCGCATTCTAAGGTCTAGGACATGAATTTGGGGGAACACTATTCAACCCAGTATAGTCAGGAAGAAAGCTAGCATGCCTGCTGAAAGGCTGTTTTTCCACCCTAGAAGTAAAATGCAGAAGTATGAGAAAGAACTGGTAATAAAGAAATAGGCTGATGATACGTCTGATGGACCCATGAACTAGGATTGCTACTTTTTTCCCCTTTCTTTCTTCTTCTTCTTCTTTTTTTTTTTTTGAGATGGAGTTTCGCTCTTGTCACCCAGGCTGGAGTGCAATGGCACTATCTCGGCTCGCTGCAACCTCCACCTCTTGGGTTCAAGTGATTCTCCTGCCTCAGCCTCCCCAGTAGCTGGGATTACAGGCATCTGCCACCATGCCTGGCTAATAATTTTGTACTTTTTAGTAGAGATGGGGTTTTACCATGTTGGCCAGGCTTGTCTTGAACTCCTGACCTCAGGAGATCTGCCCACCGTGGCCTCCCAAAGTGCTGGGATTACAGGCGTGAATCACTGCATCCGGCCTCCTCTTCTTCTTCTTCCTTTTTTTTTTTTTTTTTTTTGCCCATCCATGCTAAAATGGATTGCTACTTTTTCTTATATATTTTCCATAGTCCTTTTCTAGTTCTAAGCTGGATCTCAGTCTCTAAACGTTCGACAAATCAATAGCAAAAAAAAGGATACTGCAAAAATCCAGCGTATTTTTCTTCTCTCACTATAGTTTGCAGTATCAAGAGGATTTTTTTATTTTATATTTTTGTTAGAAACAGAGCCTGTCTATGTTACCCAGGCTGGAGTGCAGTGGCTATTTACAAGCATGATTATAGCTCATTGTAACTTTGAACTCCTGGCCTCAAGCAATCCTCCTGCCTTGGCCTCCCAAAGTGCTGGAATTAAGGTGTGAGCCACTGCACCCAGCCAATTTTTTAAAACTAAGAATGTAATATTTGTGACACATCTATTATACTCCAAAAATGCTTTAGGTGTATAGTCTAGGAATTCTTGAACTGGAGTCCCAGGATAGTTGATGGAATCACTAAAATTACATAAATGTTTATGGTATCCTTGGCACATAGTGGTGGTATAAAAATTTGTTGAGTGTGGAAATGAGTATTTTTAGGAGTGATGATAGAGTTCTCAAAATTCTGAAAGGGCTAGAGATCCCAAGAAGGGAAAACCTTACTGGCCTAGTCAGTTACTCTCCATCTTGAATTTATGTAGTTTAATAATCCCACAACCATTCTGCACTTGATTCTACTCATCTGTCCCATTTTCTTCTTATTCATACACTACTATGTCACAAGGGCAATAAGACAAGCATAAAGAAACCATGGATATTTAGAAAAAAGCTTGAAGGCAAGGATTGATAAAGGAGTAAGGATCATCCTTTTCACTGCCATTTAAAACTAACACTGAATGAGGGGTCTACAAAGCAGAAATGAGTTACTGAGAGTGGTTTGAAAGTCTGTGCTCCGGGGTGTTTAAGAAAAGGTATTTTCATTTGAAGGCAAGACGTTGATCATAAGTTGGCAGTACAGAATATTTTCAGTACTCGATTCAGTTTGGCAACACTAGGAGTCTTATATACTTTTGGTCAGGGCTTAAATAATTACTCATCAAAAGATGGTTCAAAGAAAAGAAATGAAAACAAGGACTATGAAGGGGCCACGAACAATTTTTTAAATGAAAGGGCTTTCTCCAAGTGGCTGACCATGGGAATCAACAGTGAGCTCTTCACCTTTCACTTTTTCCTCACCTTTTCTATTTTATGTTGCAGGATTCCAATTTCATCTTCAAATTGGTTAATTCTCTTATCTCGTAGTTCTACTTCATTAGTTAAACGATACTTGACTTTTTGAAGCTTGATTTTGTGTTGGTGATGTTTCTCATTATAGTTTCTATAAAAGTAAATTTCAGTTTAGACACATCTGAACACAGTTAAAATTTATTTTGCCTCCTTAATATGCACCTTTCTTGGGTTTCTTCTTCCTTAAGTCAGGGGCCTGGCACTAGATGTGGATACTTATCCTGCCTCACATCTTCTTGCCTTCCATGTCAGGGAGCAGGCCAAGGATAACTCCCTACATAACAGCAGCTTTAATTACTGCCGTGGACTCAAGTATATGGCTTACCTTGGTCTTTTTTTTTTTTTGAGACGAAGTCTCACTCTGTCACCCAGGCTAGAGTGCAGTGGCACAATCTCGGCTCACTGCAACCTCTGCCCTCTGGGTTTAAGCAATTTTCCTGCCTCTGCCTCCCAAGTAGCTGGGACTACAGGCGCCCACCACCACACCCGGCTAATTTTTGTATTTTTTTTCTTTTTTTGAGATGGATTCTTGCTCTGTCATCCAGGCTGGAGTGCAATGGTGCCATCTCGGCTCACTGCAACCTCTGCCTCCCAGGTTCAAGCAATCTCCCGCCTCAGCCTCTCAAATAGCTGTGATTACAGGCATATGCCACCACACCTGGCTGATTTTTGTATTTTTAGTAGAGATGGGGTTTCACCACATTGGCCAGGCTGGTCCTGTCCTCTGGTGATCCACCCGCCTCGGTCTCCCAAAGTGCTAGAATTACAGATGTGAGCCATTGCACCCAGTCACTTTTTGTATTTTTAGTAGAGATGGGGTTTCACCATGTTGGCCAGGCTGGTCCCGAACTCCTGACCTCAGATGATTCACCTGCCTTGGACTCCCAAAGTGCTGGAATTACAGGTGTGAGCCACCGTGCCAGGCCTACCTTGGTCTTGAACTGATGGTTGTGGTATAACTTTAACAGCTAAAGTTATACCAGGAATTTAGGAAACTCCTTGATTTTTGATCCCTGACATCTAAATTTTGACTCCTGCTTCACTAATTCAGTCATTAACTTAAAATTTCCTCATTCTTGGCTGTATCTTGGACAATGATATACTCACTTCAATCTTATCTAATTTTCCCCATGACTAGGCCTGTTCTCAGTCCTTCCATTGAGTCTGGACCTCTTCTTCTTCTTCTTTTTGTTGAGACAGGGTCTCACTGTGTCACCCAGGCTGTGGTGGTACAATCATGGCTCACTACATCCTCGACCTCCTGAGCTCAAGCAATCCTCCCACCTCAGCATCCCAAGTAGTGCACACCACCACACCTGGCTAATTTGTTATTTATTATTTATTTTTTGTAGAGATGGTGTCTCGCATGTTGCCCAGACTGGTCTTGAACTCTCTGCCTCAAGCTTTCCTCCTGCCTCAGCCTCCCAAAGTGCTGGGATAACAGACATAAGCTGCCCAGTGAATCTGGACTTCTAAAAGCCAATTCCATATAGGTCACTGTTCAAGACTCTTATTCTTATATACATCTAAGTTATGGCCAATAAGCACATGAAAAGATGCTTGACATTACTAGCCATTAAGGAAATGAAGATCAAAAGCACAGTGAGATATGGCTTCACACACACTAGGATGGCTAGAATAAAATGATGGACAATAACAAGTGCTGACAAGGATGGGCAGGAATGTGCAGCAGGAATGTAAAATAGTATAGTCTCTTTGGAAAACAGCCTGGCAGTTCCTCAAATGTTTAAACATAGAGTTGCCATTTGACCCAGCAATTCTACTCTCTAGGTATATATAATATTCAATATAAATGGGAAAACATATGTCTACACAAAAACTTATACACAAATATTCATAGCAGCATTATTCATAACAGCCAAAAGATTTAAACAACCTAGACTGCCATCAACTGATGAGTGGATAAACAAATAGGGTATATCTAGCCAGGTGTGGTGGCTCATGCCTGTAATCCCAGCACTTTGGGAAGCTGAGGTGGGTGGATCACCTGAGGTAAGGAGTTCAAGACCAGTCTGGCCAACATGACAAAATCCTGTCTCTACTAAAAGTACAAAAATTAGCTGGGCGTGGTGGCAGGTGCCTGTAATCCCAGCTACTCGGGAGGCTGAGGCAGGAAAATCGCTTGAATCCGGGAGGTGGAGGTTGCAGTGAGCCGAGATTGTGCCACTGCACTCCAGCCTGGCAACAGAGGGAGACTCCATCTCAAAAAACAAACAAACAAACAAACAAGCAAACAAACCAAAGAGGGCATATCCATACAATGTGCTATCATAAAGTCATAAAAAGAAAGAAGTACTGATACATGCTACAACATGAACCTTGAAAGTATTATTCTAACTAAAACAAGCCAGGCACAACAGACCAAATATTTTATGATTCCATTTACATGAAATGTCAGTAACAGGCAAATTTAGAGTGAAAGAAAGTAGATTAGTGGTTGCCTAGGTCTGGTGGTGGGAAGGGAATTGGGGATAGGGTGATAGTGAAAGAGTACGAGGTTTCTTTTAGGATGGTAAAATGTTCTAATGTTGACTGTGGTAACAATAAAAAAATGGACAAAAGTCATTAAACTATATACTTTAAATGAGTGCATTGTATAATATTTGAATTATATCTCAATAAGCTGTTTAAAAAACCAAACAAACAAAAATCTAAGTTACTATTTCAAGCTACTATAACAGCTATACAGAGTAAACAAGAAAATAGATTAAAGCATCCAAACTACCACTAGGCAAACCTCTTGGAGCATGACTGTGATACAAACAAAAATAATATTGTTCTTTAAAATTACAGAGAAGCTGCTCAGGGGGCTGAGGCAGGAGAATTGCTTGAGCCTGGGAGGCGGAGGGTGCAGTGAGCCAAGACCATGCCACTGTTCTGTACTCTAGCTTGTGCGACAGAGTGAGACTCTATCTTGAATAAATAAATAAACAAACAAATAACATAGGCTATATATCGATTGGCTATACATTGTTCTTTTTTTTTTTTTCCAAACACTCTTGTTCTGTTGCTCAGGCTGAAGTGCAGTGCATGATCTCAGCTCACTGCAACTTTTGCCTCCCACCTCCCAGGTTCAAGCAATTCTGGTGCTTTAGGCTTCTGAGTAGCTGGGATTAGTGGTGTTCGCGACCACACCTGGCTAATTTTTGTATTTTTAGTAGAGATTTGGTTTCGCCATGTTGGCCGGGCTGGTCTCGAACTCCTGGCCTCAAGTGATTTGCCCGCCTCTGCCTCCCAAAGTGCTGGAACTACAGGTGTAAGCCAACATGCCTGGCCAGCTATACATTATTCTTTGTATCACAAATTTCAAGAACAGAAAATAATGAGTGAGGCAGCTAGTCAGAAAGGAAATGACTTTAAACAATCGCATTATAGACCAAATGGACTTAATAGATACAGAACATTTCATCCAATGGCTGCAGAATACACCTTCTTTTCCCCAGTACATGTATCATTCTCAAAGATAAACCATCAGGTCACAAAACAAGTATTAAAACACTCAAAAAACTGAAATAATATCAAGCATCTTCTCTGACCACAATGGATTAAAACTAGAAATAAACAACAAGAGGAATTTTGGAAACTATACAAATACATGGAAATTAAACAACACGCTCCTGAATGACCAGTGGCCCAATGAAAAAATTAAGAAAGAAATTGAAAATTTTCTTGAAACAAATTATAATGGAAACACAACATACCAAAACCTATGGAATATAGCCAAAGCAGTAGCAAGAGAGAAGTTTATATCTGTAAGTGCCTACATCAAAAAAAGAAAAATTGCAAATAAACAACCTAATGATGCACCTTAAAGAGCTAGAGAAACAAGAGCAAACCAAATCCCAAATTAGTAGAAGAAAAGAATTCATAAAGATCAGAGCAGAAATAAATGAAATTGAAATAAAGAAAACAATACAAAAAAAATCAATGAAACAAAAAGCTGGCTTTTTGAAAAGTTAAACAAAATCAACAAACTTTTAGCAGGGCTAAGAAAAGGAAAAGATCCAAATAAATAAAATCAGAGACAAAAATGAGATATTACAACTAATACCACAGAAATTCAAAGGATCATTAGTTGCTATTAAGAGCAACTATATGCCAGTAAATTGGAAAATCTAGAAGAAATGAACAAACTTCGAAACACATACAACATACCAAAGATTGAACCATGAAGAAATCTGAAACCTGAACAGACCAATAACAAATAATGAGATCGAAGCCATGCAAAAAGTCTCCCAGTAACGAAATGGCTTCGCTGCTGAGTTCTACCAAACATTTAAAGAAATAATACCAGTCCTACTCAAACTATTTTGAAAAATAGAGGAGAAGGAAATACTTCCAAACTCATTCTACAAGGCCAGTATTATCCTAATACCACAACCAGACAAAGACACATACAAAAAAACTGCAGACCAATATCACTGATGAATATTGATATGAAAATCCTCAACAAAATAGTAGCAAACTAGCTGCATGTGGTGGGCTCATGTCTATAATCCCAGCATTTTGGAATTCTGAGGCAGGAGGACAGCTTGACCTCCGGAGTTCGAGATCAGCTTGGATAACATAGCAAGACTCCGTCTTTACAAAAAATTAAAAATTAGTCGGGCCTTATGGTACATGTCTGTGGTCTCAGCTATTCAGAAGGCTGAGGTGGGAGGGTTGCTTGGGCCTGGGAGGTGGAAGTTGCAGTGAGCCAAGATCACATCACTGCACTCCAGTCTGGGTGACAGGGTGCGACCCTGTCTCAAAATAAATGAAAAAGCTAGCAAACTGAATTTAACAATGCATTGAAAAGATCGTCATGACCGAGTGGGATTTATCCCTGGGATGCAAGGATGGTTCAACATACACAAATCAATCAGTGTGATACATTATATCAACAGAAGGACAAATGATGTGATAAATCATATGAACAGGACAAAAACCATATGAATTCAGTTTGCTAGCTTAATTCAGATGCTGGAAAAGCATTTGATAAAATTTAGCATCCCTTCATGATAAAAACTCTCAAGAAACTGGGGACAGAAGAAACATACCTCAATATAATAAAAGCCATATATGACAGACCTACAGCTTGTATCATACCGGATTTGGGAAAACTGAAAGCCTTTCCTTGAAGATGTAGAACATAACAAGGATGTCCACTTTCACCACTGTTATTCAACATCGTACTTAAAGTCCTAGTTCGAGCAATCAGACAAGAGAAAGGAATAAAGAACATCCAAATTGCAAAAGAAGAAGTCAAATTATTCTTGTTTGCAGATGACATAATTTTATATTTGGAAAAATCTAAAGACTCCATTAAAGAAGTACTAGAACTCATAAACAAATTCATGAAAATTGCAGAATGCAAAATTGACATACAAAAATCAGTAGCATTTTTATATGCCAATAGGGAACAATCTGAAAAAGAATTTAAAAAACAATTCCATTTACAATAGCCAGACATAAAATTAAATACCTAGGAATTAGGTTAACCAACAAAGTGAAAGATCTCTATACTGAAAACTATAAAACACTAATGAAAGAAATTGAAGGACACCAAAGAATGGAAAGATATTCCATGTTCTTGGAATGGAAGAATCGATATTGTTGAAATGTCTATGTTACCAAAAGCAATCTACAGATTCGATGCAATCCCTACCAAAATACCAATGACATTCTTCACAGAAATAGAAAAAACTATCCTAAAATTTACATGAAACCACAAAGGACCCAGAATAGACAAAGCTATCCTAAGCAAAAAGAACAAAACTGGAAAAATCACATTACGTGGCTTCACATTGTACACAGATCTATGATAACCAAAATGGTATGGTACTAGCATAAAAAACAGATGCATAGGCCAATGGAACAGAATAGAGAACACAGAAACAAATCCACACACCTACAGTAAACTAATTTTTGACAAAGGTGCCAAGAACATGCACCAGGGAAAGACAGTCTCTTCAATAAATTGTGCTGGGAAAACTGGATATCCACATGCAGAAGAATAAAACTAGATCCCTATCTCTCACTATATACAAAAGTCAAATCAAAATGGATTCAGGACTTAACTCTAAGACCTCCAAGTATGAAACTACTTTAAGAAAACATTGGGGAAACTCTCCAGGATATTGGTCTGTGCAAAAATTTCTTGAGTAGTACCCCAGAAGCAGAGGCAACCAAAGCAAAAATGGACAAATGGAATTACATCAAGTTAAAAGAAGCTTCTGCACAGCAAAGGAAACAATCAACAAAGTGAAGTGACAACCCATAGAATGGGGAAAATATTTGCAAACTACTCATCTGACAAGGGATTAATAACCAGAATACATAAGGAACTCAAACAATGCTGTAGGAAAAAATCCAATAATTTGATTTAAAAATGTCAAAGGATTTGAATAGACATTTCTCAGAAGAAAACATACAAATGGCAAACAGGCATATGAAAAGGTGTTCAACATCACTGATTATCAGAGAAACGCAAATCAAAACTACAATGGGATGTCATCTCACCCCAGTTTAAACGGCTTTTATCCAAAAGACAGGCAATGACAAATGCTGATGAGGATGTGGAAAAAAGAAAACCCTCATACACTGTCAATGGTCATGTAAATTAGTACAACCACCATGGAGAACATCTTGGAGGTCCCTCAAAGAACTAAAAATTGAGGCTGAGTGTAGTGACTCATGCCTGTAATCCTAGCACTTTGGGAGGCCAAGGCAGATGGATCACTTTAGGAGTTCAAGACTAGCCTGGCAAACATGGTGAAACCTCTGTCTCTACTAAGAATACACACAAAAAAGTCTGGGTATGGTGGCTTATGCCTGTAATCCCAGCACTTTGGGAGGCCTAGGTGGGCGGATCATGAGGTCAGGAGTTTGAGACTAGCCTGGCCAATATGGTGAACCCCGTCTCTACTAAAAATACAAAAATTAGCCGGGCGTGGTGGCACGCACTTGTAGTCCCAGCTACTTGGGAGGCTGAGGCAGGAGAATCGCTTTAACCCAGGAGGCAGAGGTTGCAGTGAGCCGAGATCATGACACTGAACTCCAGCCTGATGATGGAGCAAGACTCCATCTCAAAAACAAAAAACAAAACAAAACAAAAAGCCAGTTTTAGTGGTGCACACCTGTAATCTCAGCTACTCAGGAGACTGAGGCTGAATTGCTTGAACCTGGGAGGCAGAGGTTGCAGTGAGCCAAGATGATGTGAGACTCTGTTTCAAAAACAAAAAACAATAAAACCTAAAAATTGAGCTATCATACATTTGAGCAATCCCACTGCTGAGTATATACCCAAAAGAAAGGAAATCAGTATATTGAAGAGATATCTGCACTCCCATGTTTGTTGCAACACTGTTTACAATAGCCAATATTTGGAAGCAACCTAAATGTCCATCAACAGATGAATGGATTAAAAAAATGTGGTTTTATACACAATGGAATAATATTCAGTCATAAAAAAGAATGAGATCCTGTCATTTGCAACAACATGGATGGACTGGAGGTCATTATGCTAAGTGAAATAAGCCATGCACAGAAAGACAAACATCATATATTCTCACTTATTTGTGGGATCTAAAAATCAAAACAATTCAACTCATGGAGATAAGAGAGTACAAGGATGGTTATCAGAGGCTGGGAAGGGTAGTCGGAGAATGGGGGTAGGTGGGGATGGTTAATGGTTATAATTACAAAAAAAAAACCAGTTCTTTATAAGAAATAATTAAGGAGGCTGGGTGCCAGTGGCTCACACCTGTAATCCTAGAACTTTGGGTGGCTGAGGTAGGCGGATCACCTGAGGTCAGGAGTTTGGGACCAGCCTGGCCAACACGGTGAAACCCCCTCTCTACTAAAAATACAAAAATTAGCCAGGCATGGTGGTGGGCATCTGTAATCCCAGCTACTCAGGAGGCTGAGGCACGAGAATCTCTTGAACCTGGGAGGCAGAGGTTGCAGTGAGCCAAGATTGCGCCACTGCACTCCAGTCTGGGTGACAGAGTGAGACTTTGTCTCAAAAAAAAAAAAAAGTTAAAAGAACAAATAAGACTATAGTCAATAATAATTGTACATTTTTTTCTTTTTCTTTTTTTAAAATTGTACATTTAAAAATAACTAAAGAAACAGGCCAGTTCCAGTGGCTCATGCCTGTAATCCCAGCACTTTGGGAGGCTGAGGCAGGAGAACTGCTTGAGTGCACAGGTTCGAAACCAGCCTGGGCAACATAGTAAGACCTTGACTCTACAAAAATAAACAAAATTAGCCAGGTATGTGACACAAACCTGTAGTCCCAGCTACTTTGGAGGCTGAAGTGGGAGGATCACTGGAGCCCAGGAAGTCAAGGCTACAGTGAGCTGAGATTGCACCACTGTACTCCCAGCCTGGGCAACAAAGCAAGGTGAAAGAAAGGAAACAGGAAAGGGGAAAGGGGAAGAAAGAAAGGAAGGAAGGAAAAGAAAGAAAGGGAAAAGAAAAGAAAAGACAGAGAAAAGCCAAATGAGTATAATCATATTCTTTGTAACACAAATGCCTGAGGGGATGAGTACCCCATTCTCCATGATGTGATTATTATGCACTGCATGCCTGTATCAAAACATCTCATGTACTGCATAAATATACATACCTACTGTGTACCTATACAAATTAAAAATAAAATTTTGCTTAAAAATCCACTTGTAACTGCTGCTAATCAGATTGTATATTCAGGGCAACTTGAATCTATGCTCCTGAGTTGCAATCTCTAAGCTTGGATCAAATAAACTCTCTACTTATTTTAATTTTGCCTCAGCTTCTTCCCTTTAGGTTGACAATGCCTACCTCATGAAGTTTTCAAAAAAGCCCAAAAGAACTGGGTTTGGAAGACTTCCAAATAGCTGAAAACAGGTTCCTGGAGCATGGTGCACCCAGAGAGGGCATAGAGCCCCCAAGCCCCTTTATGGGAAGGGATGCTGTACTCTGTGCATCTCTTCCACCTGGCTATTCATCTGTGTCATTTGTATTATCCTTTGTAATAGATGGGTAACATAAGCAAGTCTTTCCTTGAGATCTGTGAGCTGTGTGCCTTTTTCCTTACCTGATGTTAATCTGTATCCTTTCACTGTAATAAACCATAACCATAGAGTTTTGCACTTCATTCTAGGGAGTCATGAAACCTGAGGGGAGTCTTGGCGACTCCTGACAGACAAGTTACCTTTTTTTTTGGCCCCTCATATTTTGCCACATGCTTTGAATAACTGTGCTCTGCCCAATCTATTTGAGATCCTGAGCCACAGATGTCTGTACGTATTTCCCCACACTCGTTTGAACTTCCCTGCAGGCAGTTCTTCCTCAAGTATTGTAGTTCAAGGTTACATGTGTTTCCTAGTTTTATAAAAAATTGTTTTTTAAAATTTCATTTTAGGTTTGGGGGTACATGTGAAGGTTTGTTACACAGGTAAAAATGTGTCACAGGGGTTTGTTGCACATATTATTTCATCACTCAGGTACTAAGCCTGTACCCAATAGTTATTTTCTACTCCTCATTCCCTTCCCCTACTCCTCAAGTAGACCTCAGTATCTGTTGCTTCCTTCTTTGTGTTCAAAAGTTCTTATCATTTATCTCACAGGAAGTTATTTAAAAGAAGTTATTCTGAAGAGAAGAATCTGACCCCAGAGCCTATGATCTTCCTGTCATACCCTACTGCTATAATACTGGCAAAGGTAGGCAAACGGATATCCCCGATTTCTCCTGAAGAGATACATTTCATTTTGTACAAGAACTAGCAACCAGATGGGATTGGAAGAAAAAAGCAGACTTATCTAGATGCTAATTTTGGTTAAACTGGTATGGAAGAACTACTCCAAGGGAATCCTATGTCCTTGTAAGTTGAAGGAAACAAAAATATTTCACTACAAAGTATATTTCCTTGATATATTTCAAGATACCTATTCAGAATGGCTGGATATACAAGAATAGTTGAAAATCTGTCTTTTGTGGGAGTAATGGGAAGTGGGGAGGGATATGGAGAATACCTGCAGCCAGGCTTTCTCAGAGTGCCTTCCTTCCCTTGTCTAGATCTAAGAAAGATTCACTGAGAGTCTGAAACCTCTAAAGGTGTGAAAGCAAGATTGACCATCTATTCTCTCTGAGGGCTGCTATAATACCTGTGAGGTTTCATCTACCTAACAAGACCACCTTTGCTAGGGAGGCCTCCTTCTCTCCCCTTCCCATAACCTGTTTTGCCATGATCTAAGCCCTTATTCTTTCTGTAATCTCAATATGGTGTATAACCTTCTATACCCCATTGGAGACTGGGGTAATCATTCTGTAGTTCTCCCCCATGCAGATTAATAGACCTGCATACTATTTCTCCTATTTATCTGCCTTTTGTCAGTTGATTTTTTCAGTGAACCTTCAGAGGGTAAAGGATAATTTTTCTTTTCTTTTTTTTTTTTTTTAAAGACGGGTTTCACCATGTTGGTCAGGCTGGTCTTGAACTCCTGACCTCAGGTGATCCGCCCGCCTTGACCTCCAAAGTGCTTGAATTACAGGCATGAGCCACCACGCCTGGCCAGGAGAACTTTTCACTTGGCTCCTGCAAAGTTATGTCTTACTCTGAAATGCGTTTTTGCAAGACAACTCCATTTTCCAAAATAGTACACTTCTTTCTCCTATTTGCTAAGGGTACATAAAAGAACGATTTTGCATGTTTTTCCTTGAAGAGATTAATTTAGCTGTTAATCAGATACCAAACTAAGCAGTTTGGCTTCCTGCAGGCCAGAGGCAAGTATACAAAGCTAGACATAGCTTGCTTGTCAGTGTATGTGGCAGTGACTGACTGCTGGGGTTGTACCCAATCCAATTTCCCCTTCTTCTACATTATAGACCCTGATTTTTTTGCTTGGCACTGGTTTACTCAGCATAGAAACTATACTTTTTGGCTTTCCTTGCAGTTAGATGAGGCCATGTAAGTAAGTTCTGGCCAACAGAATATGAATGGAAGTAGTGTGCCTTAAAGGAAAATGGAATGCCCTTGCCTTCCCCTCTTTCTTTCTTACTGGCTGAAATGTGGATATGGTAGTGAATTATTTTGAACTACATGGATAAGGGCAACATGTTAAAGATGCTGAAGCAATAACAAGATAGAGGAAGCCTAGGCACTTGATGCATTGAGTCACCATCAGCACCCACTACATAATATGAGGCACATACTTTTGCAGACTGTGTTCACAATTACCACAGCTGTGACTTAGATCCTTTACAAGGAGGTATTCTTACAAAAAGGTACACATCATAAAGGTTCTTATTCTCCTTTTTACTAGGAACATTTGTTAAAAGATATCACTGGTTTTCAGCATCCTCCAGTCTATAACTTAGAGATGTAAGATCCAGCAGTGTACCTGCCATGCTCTGGCTTTCCCAGCTATTCAGAGTTGTTCTGAAGTTTTAACATCATTATAACACAACATGTACTTCTGAAACTGTTTTTGCAAAAATTATAACTGAGGAAATCATGACAGTGAAAGAGATCTGACCTAACCAACTCCATCTTGCTTCTAACCTCCAAGCTGTCCTTGTTCATTCCTAGGTGTAGGCCCAACTAACTTTGGGAGAAACTTAGTTTATAGTTTAACTTTGAAACAAACTTGATAACAGCCTTTTTCCAAAATAAAGCCCCTTCTAGCCTGGGGACTAGACTGCCTTTGCCAGACTAACAAATTAGCCACAAGATTAGAAATTAACGGTTTAAGAGTCAGTGTTGTAAACCTGAGATCAGCGCTTGAGATATTTTGCAGACCCTAGGTTAAGGTGCACCAGCTGATGCCACCTAGATCGATAAACTGGCTCATGTGGTCTTGTGGCCCCCATCCAGGAACTGACTCAGTGCAAGAGGATGGCTTCAACTCTCTGTGATTTAATCTTTGACCTGCTCAATCAACACTCCCCACTTCTACCCACCAAATTATCCTTAAAAACACCAATCATCAAATTTTCAGGGAGACTGACTTGAGTAATAAAACTCTGGTCTCCCATACAGCTGACTCTGTATGAATCAATTTCTTTCTGTCTTGCAATTTCCCTGTCTTGATAAATCAGCTCTGTCCGGGCAGTGGGCAAATAGAACCCATTGGGTGTTACCCTTCTGGAATTTCTTTTACCTCACCTGTACTGGAATATTAAAACCCAAGTCTCTAACTTCCCATGCCAGACAGCTGCTCTCTTACCCTGCCATTTGGGTTATTAAAAAAAATAAATTTACTCCTTAAAAAAAATTTTTTTTTGGTAGATCTGAGATCTCACTATGTTCCCTAGGCTGGTCTTGAACTCCTGGATTCAAGTGATCTCCTGGCTTGGCTTCTGAAAGTGCTAGGATTACAGATGTGAGCCACCATGCCCAGCCAATTTATTCTTTAAAAGAATTAATTACAGAAAATTTGGGAAAATGCTCAACTCCCAATATGATGAGTACTATGATATTATATTTCCTTCTAATCGTTTTATAAGCATCTTTTGTTTAAACATTGTGTACATCAAAATGTTTACCATATGCTCTTTTCACTTATTACATTAAACACAGCTAACTTTTAAATTTTTTAATAGAAATGGGTGGGTCTCACCATGTTGGCCAGGCTGGCCTCAAACTCCTGGCCTCAAGTGATCTTCCTTCCTTGGCCTCCCATTATAGGTGTAAGCCACTGTGCCCAGTGCAAATTTTTTTCATAATTATTTATGGCACACTTCTCTGCTGTGATCAGTGTAAAATTTTTGAATGAAACAAAACTTATGCAGACATTCTCCCAAGTTCAATCCTAGTGTCTTGTCAATAAACATAATTTTATGCTTTTATTATCATAGCTTTTGTAAAAGTTTTATACCATCTTTCTTTTAATTTCATCTAATAAGCATTGTGCTTTGTTGCTACAGTTTTCAAATTTGCTATTTTCATAAAACTTAATATTTCATGAAGTTGATAAGCCTTTCCACTAACAGCAGCAGTTAAACAGGGTACAACAGTTAACAGACTAAAAGAACCCAAAATTACAGTGCTAATAAATGTATACCTTATTTCGGGAATAGGGTATAATACAGAAATATGCTTATGTGAACAACAGAATATAAAAACTATTTAACAAACTCTCAGCTGAGACTCTATTTTGGGCTCCCTGGTTGTGAGGTGGTCAATGCACACATGAGTGGTTCCAATCTCAGATAGGAAGTGCATCCAGCCATGGCCCTTACAGGAGGAACAGCATTCCAGCTGCTGCCTGACTTCTCTGAACCCCTTGCTGTGAAACACCCATGAGCTCTAATGCATATTCTTCCTCTAATGCTGTTTCTACATTATAGTGACTGCATGTGACTGTAGTCCCATCTACTCAGGAGACTGAGGTCGGAGGATCACTTGAGCCCAGGACATTAAGGCTGCAGTGAGTTGTGATTGTGCCACTCCTCTCAAGCCTGGGTGACAGAGTGAGTCCTATCTCAAAAAAGATTTTTTTTTTTTGCAATGTTGTTTCATTATATGTGAAATGAAAAAAACTTTAACTGCCTAAAAACCAAATGTCATTTTACCTTTGGACAATGGTATTTGCCTGATATACATATATGTATGTATGTATAGAAAGAGAGAGAGCATGTATTGTATCTGTAATAGATGTCATCTACCATTATATATAACATCTATATAATATATATATTAGTAATGTTCTGTGTCAATTCTCTGAAATAAAAAAATAAAAAAGCTCCTTAAATGAGGAGAGGGTGGTTCAGGCTGAGGAAAGTACGTGAGGTGAAAAAAAGTGTGAAGGCAAGTGAGAAGGGTGTATTTGGAGAAAAACAAGTTCAATACCATCAAAGCTCAATGAATGGTAATCCCTTTCTCCCTCTCGAGAAGAAATTAGGCCCCACATCTCCCTAGGAAAAGCCCTATGAATAGAACTTTTGGAAACACAGGGATTTTTTGATGGCCCTCTTGAAAGGGTGCTTCAGTGAGCAGCCCACTATTTAGCCCTAGAGCTGGCTCAGCAAGAAATAACTACTCCACATAGTTTTCTTCCAAAAAGAACTCATCTTTGTTTACCTCACATGGACATTAAGCAGCTTCAATAATCGCACATATTCTTCATGTAGAGCTTCTTTCTCTTGCTGTAGTTTAGACAGCTTCTCTGATAACTCCTGGTTGCTCTTGACATGCTGAAAAACATTGAAAAATAATGAGAACTCTGACCTGACAAAGGTATAATGTTGAAGAAATGTAAATTGGCAAAGTCTTTCTGCTAAAATAAAAAAAAGCTTATAGTCACTCTTGCTTCTGAGATCATAGTTGCTTCATGGGATTCCTGTACTTCCAGATTTTCTGAAAGTTAGCAGCTATTTCCCTTGCCTTTTGGTTCCCCAGCCTTCCCAATAATTTTGTAAGCATCTAATTCCCTTTATTAAAAATCTTCCAAGGCTAAGCATAGTGGCTCACACCCATAATCCCAGGATTTTGGGAGGCCAAGGCAGGTGAATGGCTTGAGGTTAGGAGTTTGAGACCAGCCTGGGCAATACGGTAAAACCCCATATCTACAAAAAAAAAAAATCTGCCAGGTGTGGTGGTGTGTACCTGTAGTCCAGCTACTTGGGAGGCTGAGGTAGGAGGATGGCTTGAACCCAGGAGGCAGAGGTTGCAGTGAGCTGAGATCATGCTACCACACTCCAGCCTGAGTGACAGAGCCAGACCCTGTCTCAAAACAAAACAAAAAATCCAAAAATCTCCCAACTTAACATATATAAAATGAAAGCTGTTCTCTTGAATTAACTCCGATAAAGTATTTGGCTCTAGAAGTGACTACAGTGATGAGAAACTTAAAGTTGGGAATTGGGATTGGTTATCTGACCTGGCTAACTTTGAAGGTGATATAGTCTTGTCACTAGTTCTAGCAATCCATGGCAAAAGAATTAAGTTTATACTTTTAAACTACTTATAGTTTCTGGCAATGAAGTGTTTTAGAAGACCATGTGAGTGATATAAAAAGTGTTATAATGGAATCGAGGACTACAAGGATTATGAGGTGGGCTAGCCACATCTGACCATGTTACTGAGCTCAGAAGAAAATGTCCAGCTTGGGGATTTAATTACTGGAACAAGGCATTGTCTGAGAACCAGAGACCTTCTATGAGTGTCCTAAAATAATTTCTCTATTGTAGTCAGAAGACCAATATATCAAAAAACCAAATCACAAATCTCAAGTGGATTGCAGAAGTACAGAACTAATTGATTTCACAGGCTTGCTAGGTCTCTTATGTGAAAAACAGGGCTTTGGGAATGTGTGGAAACCTGAGAATTGAGAATGAAGACATCTGAGAGGACTCTAATAATGTTGAACCCCCTGGACACAGTGCCTCTCTTGCCAGCACAAGCAGTCCCTCCTCTCCTGTCTAAGGAGATTAAAGATTCTATACTGATTTTACCCAAGGCACTTACCTTGTAAGGGGCTGCATATTGTCCTCAAGGCCTACCTCTATACCACCACCACTTCTCATTGTCTCCAATCCTATAACTACAGTTGGATCCCAGCACACCATGGTGAGCTGGCGTTAAGTGTAGGGACTGACTTGGGGACTGCCATACTGAAAGAATGGCAAGACTTCACCAACTTAAATTGGCAGAAACCATAGGAATATATGCAAGAATGTGTTTGCAGGGAGTTATACTAGTCAGTGCCCCTAACTTTAGAACAACATGAGGGTTAGGGGCACTGACCGCATCCCCCCCACAGTTGAAAATCTGCATTATGATTTTTTTGACTCCCCACCAAATTACTAAAAGCCTACGTTAACTAGAAGCCTTATCAACAACATAAGCAGTTGTTTAACACATATTTTGTATGTGTATCATGTATTGCACTCTTGCAATAAAGTAAGCTAGAGAAAATAAAATTTTATTAAGAATATCATAAGGTAGAGAAAATACATTTACTATTCATTAAGTAGAAGTGGATCATCACAAAGTTTTTCATCATCATTGTCTTCATGTTGAGTAGGCTGAGGAGGAGAAGAGGAGGAAATGGTCTTGTTATCTCAGGGGTGGCAGAGCTGGAAGAGGTGGAGAAGGTGGAAGAGGAGGCAGAAGAGGCAGGCACATTCAGTGTAACTTTACAGAAATACACTGTAATTTGACTTTTTTGCCTTTTCATTTCCCAAAAATATTTCTATATGGTGCCAATCCTTGTTTGTTGGTCACGTTAGTTTCAACGCCTGTATCATATAGAAAGGTCCATATTGTAAAGTAAGTCAAAAGCAGTCCTGAATGTTTAGAATCCTTCTGCCAGACTGTCCAAGGTCCATTTGTTTTCTAATACTGCTTTTTCTGTTTTCTTCCTCATCATTTGGCACTGGTTTGAAAGTACTCATCTCCTTCAAGTTCTCCTGTGGTAATTCCTCCTCTGGTGTGGTGTCTATTCACTCTTGAATTTCTCCAAGATTCATATCTTGAAACCCTGTACTCCTCACTTTTTTTAAAACCATATCCACAATCTTTTTCATGATTTCCTTGATAGGCTCTGCTGTAAATACTGTGAAGTCATGCTAACATCGGGACACGGTACTCTCCAGCAGGAATTCATTGTTTTGGGCTTGATGGCTTTCAGGGCTTTGTAATAATGATGGCATCTTCATGCCTGTCACTTGCCACACAAATAAACTAAAAATGACAAAAAGAAAAACAAACAAACAAAAACAATGATGGCATCTTCAATAGTGCTGTCCTTCCAGACGTCCCTCTCTATCAGGGTTCTCTTCCATAGTTGACAATCCTGTCCACAGAGTACTGTGTACAATCAGCCTTAAAGGGCCTTATGACCCCCTAGTCTACAGGCTGAATTACAGACATGGTGTTTAGGGGCAAGTAAACTACTTCAATATGTTTGGTGTTTAACTCATGTGGTTCTGGATGGCCACGGGCATTTGTCCAAACTCAAAAGAACCTTAAAAGGCAGTCCCTTGTTACCAAGGTACTTCTTCACTTCAGGCAGAAAGCATTGAGGGACTCCATCTAGAAAAAGAGTTCTTGTTGTCCGGACCTTCTTTTTATACAACTGAATGACTGGCAGCTGTGTTTACCTTTTCCCTTCAAGGCTTGGGGATTAGAAGCTTCATAGATAAGGGCAGTTCTGACAATAAACTCGAGTGCATTTCCACAAAACAGTTGAGTTAGCCTATCCGTTCCTGCCTTAAATCCATGTCACTTATTTTCCTTACTAGTAAGTGTCCTTTGTGACTTTTTTTTTCCAGAATAGGGCACTTTCACCTGCATTCAAAGCCTGTTCAGCAGATATCCTGCTTTCTCAATGTTTTTCTTTCTTCCTTTCAAATAGAGACAAGGTCTTGCTATGTTGCCCAGGCTGATCTCAAACTCCTGGCCTCAAGTGATCCTCCAGCCTCAGCCTTCCAAAATGTTATTTTCTTAACGGCATCTGGGAACTCACCTGCTGTCTCTCGGTCAGCAGAAACTGCATCTCCTGTTTTCTTGACATTTTTAAGGCTAAACCTCTTCCTAAAATTAACAAACAACCTTTCGCTGGCATTATTATTTTTTTAGAGATTGGGTCTTTCTCTGTTGCCCAGGCCGGAGTGCAGAGGTGCAATCATAACTCACTACAGCCTCAAACTCCTGGGCTCAAGAAATCCTTCCACCTCAGCTTCCCTAGTAGCTAGCTAGTTTGCTGGCTTTAAATTCTCTAACTTTAAATTCTTCACTTTCCTTTTGGTTTAAATTGTTGTATCACGACTTCTCTTTTTCTTGAGCCATATTAGAGTCTATAGGTCTGCCTTTCTTACAGCAATCCTACACTAACATAAAAGCTGCATTTTCAATATGAATAAAAAGGTATTTCACAAAAAGTGCATGGTTTTTATGCCTGCTAGCATAGCTGCAGCAACAGCTTCATGAATTTGCTTTTCTTTTTTTTAATAATGGTGCTCATGTTGGATTCATTTATCTTGAAATGTCGAGCAACCATAGTTGTAGACCTCATCTGTGGTACCTATGAAGCAATTAAACTTTTTATTGTAATGTCATAATTTTTCTTTGTTTCTTGGCAGCATTTCCGACATCACTAATAGCCACTTTGTATGGGTCCCATGCTGTTAACATAAGGTTTATGGTATTGCACTAAACACAGTGAAAAATACTTGAGACCCACAGGAGATCTCTTTTTACTTCAACACAAAATTTGCTGGTGAAAGGAGACTGCTCATGCAAAGAAGGTAAGTATCACATGGCATTTTAAGTGGATATTTGGAACATTTGAACTCACTGCAGGCCGAGGTGGGTGGATCACTTGAGGTCAGGAGTTCGAGACCAGTCTGGCCAACATGGTGAAACCCCATCTCTACTAAAAATACAAAAATTAGCTGGGTGTGGTGGCGGGTGCTTGTAATCACAGCTACTAGGGAGTCTGAAACAGGAGAGTAATTTGAACCTGGGAGGCAGAGACTGCAGTGAGCTAAGATCACACCACTGCACTCCAGCCTTGGTGACAGAGCAAGAATCTGTCTCAAATAAAATAAATAAATAAACTTACTGCAATACCAAAAGGCAGTGGCTATGAAATTATTACAGCAGTACAGTATGTATTACAGTTAATTTTATGCAGTTATGATTTAATACTGCATCTTTACATTTGGTTACCTTTCTCTCTACTGCAAATGATGCTATGTATGGTTTATAAGTGTTTGTGTGTGTGTTTTCACAAATTTTAACTTTATAATAAAGTTATATATACTTTATGGTAGTAAAGATAAAATAGATAGTATCTACATATATGTTTTCACGATGTGCCTAACTTTTTCAATATTTCTAAGCTACGTGGCTCACCTCATCTGCAGGTTTTTTCAAATTCTGGCAAATCTCCAGAAAATTTTCCAACATATTTATTTAAAAGGATTGGCATACAAGTAGACCAACACAGTTCAAAACCATGTTGTTCATGGTTAACTGTAATGTTAAACAGAATTTATTAATATGAATGCACTTATTGGACATTTATGATTTAATGTGTTAATTTGAACATCTAAGAGTGACTTTGGGCCAGGTGCAGTGGCTCATGCTTGTAATCCCAGCATTTTGGGAGGCCGAGGCAGGTGGATCACTGGAGCTCAGGAGTTCTAAGACCAGCCTGGGCAACATATTTTGAAACCCTGTCTCTACACGCAATAAAAAAAAAATAGCCGGGAGTGGTGGCACATGCCTGTAGTCCCAGCTACTCAGCAGGCTAAGGTGAGAGGATCACTTAAGGCCAGGCAGTTGAGGCTGCAGTGAGCCATGATGACACTAATGCACTCCAGCCTGGGCAACAGAGTGAGACCCTGTCTAAAAAATATAAATGGTGACTTTGCGTTTTGCTCATTTGGTTGACTGAAACTTGGACACAAAAGTGAGTTATATCGAATGACATTCAGGTGCCAAACTTCTTCAGCATACGGGAGAGAAAGGAATCCAAAGGTTTAAGCAGATAGGAAATTTGGAGTGGGTTTATAGTTACTCTATAACCATGGGAATCCAAAAGATACTCCTCTCACCAAGGCTTTACCAAATAACACTGGTGAGAAAGCACCAAATTACTTGAAATGCTCTATAATGCTAACCTATTGAGTATAAAGGTAGAGCTGCCAACACTGAAATGCCTCCCTGATTTTATTTTATTTTATTATTTTTATTTTTTAAAAATTTTTATTGTATTTTAGGCTCCCTGATTTTAATGGGGATGATGGTACTACACAGAGTCAGAGGTCAAGCGGCAGTGCTTAACCTCCAGATACAAGATATTATTAATGTTAGTAGGAAATAGGGCCAGAGAGAATCAAAGGGTTTGACCAATAGTTGTCTGGTCATAGTTAATTGATGACAATGACTATAGAACTAAAATATATGCACAGCCAATTAATGTCTTACTTGAAATGTATCTTCAAACAAATAAGTAAGTAAATACATAAAAATAATCCCTTAGGTCTGGTGAACAAAGGCCCATTTTAAATGACAAGAATGGAAAGTAATGGCTTCTTCTTGTTCAATCCCTAGGCCTGGGTCAGTTCACAGATCCAGAGTCCTTAGAATGATGGGAATGCCAGGTTTTCTTCAGGAAAAACCCTGTGATACTGAAATAGTAAGTGATCTTCTCCCAAATGTTCCCCAAAGAGACCTGCAGTCTTTTATCAAGGGGACTGGGCGTTGGAGAAAGGGAATTATATAGACTTTGGGGGAACTGCAGCACAGTGATTCCGAGTCAACACTAATACCTTGAAACCCAAAATACCATTGAATTTCACAATTCAGAGTGTGGACCTTAAGGAAATGAGGTGAAAAACAGAGTGTAAAATCACAATGTATCTTAGAACATGTGATTTAACGGCTACATGTATGTTTCTAAATTTCCTCAGTGGTTATTTCCCTATTTCTTGAATGTATAGTCAGAATAGACAATCTGGAATAGCAGACTCTCCATATTGGCTTTCAACCCGAGGAGTGAAGGCTATTGGTGGAAGAAAAGGCCAAGTGCTCGCTTGGAGTAGCCTCTTTAGATTCTGGAATCAACATATACCACATTTGTTCCTTCAACTCATTTAATTAAATTTAATTTTTTAAGAGACAGCATCTCATTCTCAAATGCCTTTCTAAAATTAACAAATCATTCTTTGCTGGCATTATTATTTTTTAGAGCCTGGGTCTTTCTTTCTCTGTTGCCCATGCTGGGGAGCAGTGGTGCAATCGTAGCTCACTGCAGCCTCAAATTCATAGGCTCAAGTGGTCCTCTCACCTCAGCCTCCCAAGTAGCTAGGACTACAGACATGTACCACCATGCCTAGCTATTTAAAAAAAAATTTGGAGAGACAGTCTCACTATGTTGCTCAGGCTGGTCTCAAACTTCTGGCCTCAAGTAATCCTCCCACCTCAGACTCCAAAAGTCCTAGGATTACAGGTGTGAGCCACCATGTATGTCCCTTCAACCCCTTTATTAAGTGAGGGCTACAAGTTTTTAGTGGTAACCAAAGCAAGACATTTTTTCTTGTTTCCAGTTTTGGCAGTTATGAATAAAGCTGCTATAAATAACTGTATGCAGGGTTTTGGGTACGCATAACTTTTCCAGCTCCTTTGGTTAAATACCAAGGAGCATGACTGCTGGATCATATGGTAAGAGTACACTTACTTTTGTAAAAAACCAGCATACTGTCTTCCAAAGTGACAGTGCCATTCGGCATTCCCACTAGCAATAAATGACTGCAAGGATATTGCTTCATATGCTTGCCTGCATTTGGTGTTGTCAGTGCTCTGCATTTTGGTTCATTCTAATAGGTGTGTAGTAGTATCTCATTGTTGTTTTAATTTGCATTTCCTGATAACATAAGATGTGGAAATTTCCCGTATTTCCAGTTTACTGAGAACATTTATACTGAATGGATGTTGGATTTTGTCAAATCCTTTTTACACATTTGCCATGGTTTGAATGATAGTGTTCCCTCCAAAATTCCTATTGAAACATAATTCCTAAAGCAACAATATTAAGAGATATGGCCTTTGGGAGGTGATTAAGTCATGAGGGCTCTGTCCTCATGAATGGAATTAGCATCCTTATAAAAGGGCTCCCAGTTGAAGGGAGCACCCTCTTACCCTTTTGTCCCTTCCACTATATGAAGACACAGAGTTCCTCCCTTCCAGAGGGTGCAGCAACAAAGTGCCAATTTGTAAGAAGACAGCAGACATCATCAGACACCAATACTGCTGGCATCCTGATCTTAGACTTCCCAACCTCTAGGAATGTAAGAAATAAATTTCTGTTATTTATAAATTACCCAGCCTCAAGTATTTTGTTACAGCAGCATAAACAGACTAAGATAGCATCTATAGATAGAATCATGTGATTTTGTTGATGCGATGAGTCACATAATTTATTTTCAAATGGTGAACCAGTTTTGCATACCTGAGATCAATCACTTAATCATGGTGCATAATTCTTTGCATACATTGTTGGATTTGATTTGGTAATATTTTGTTGAGGATTTTTATATCTACATGACAGATACTGGTCTGTACTTTTGTAATATCTTTGTCTGGTTTTGGTATTGAGGGAATTCCAGCCTCATAGAATTAATTAGGGAGTATTCCCTCCGCTTCCATCTCTTAAAGAGACTATAGAGAACTGATATAATTTATTTTTTAAGTGTTTTGTAGAAGTCACCAGTGAAACCATCTGGGCCTGGTGCTTTTTGTTTTGGAAGGTTAGTATATGGATTCAATCCCTTCCTTCCTCCCTCCCTCCCTCCCTCCCTCCCTCCCTTCCTCCCTCCCTTCCTCCTTCCTCCTTCCTCCTTCCTCCTTCCTCCTTCCTCCTTCCTTCCTTCCTTCCTTCCTTCCTTCCTTCCTTCCTTCCTTCCTTTCCTTCCTGATGTGGTCTCACAGCATTGTTGCCTGGGCTGGAGTGCAATGTCACAATCTTGGCTCACAGCAACCTCTATCTCCCAGGTTCACGAAATTCTCCTGTCTCAGCCTCCCAAGTAGCTGGGATTACAGGTGCACACTGCCACACCCAGCTAATTTTTTGTATTTTTTTTTTTTTAGTAGAGACAGGGTTTCACTATGTTGGCCAGACTGGTCTTGAACTTCTGACCTTGTGATCTGCCCACTTCAGCCTCCCAAAGTACTGGGATTACAGGTGTGAGCCACCGCGCCATACCAGATTCAATTTCTTTAATAGACATAGTTCTATTCAGATTGTCTATTTATTTTTGTGTGAATTTTGGCAGACTATATCAAGGAATTGGTCCATCTTATTTAGGTTATCACATTTGTGGGCATAAAGTTGTTCATAATATTTACTGATGATTGTTTTAATGTTCATGGGATCTGTCTCTTTCATTTCTGATATTTGTAATTTGTAATTTATTTATTTATTTATTTATTTATTTATTTATTTATTTATTTTTGGTTAGCCTGACTAAAGGCCTATCAATTTTATTCATATTTTCAAAGAGCCAGTTTTAGTTTTATTTATTTGTTCTATTGAGTTCCCATTGAAATTTCATTGATTTTTTTAAAAAAATGGTTTTACAGAAACATCACCATATTAGATAATTTCACTGACTTCTGCTTTAATTTTTATTATTTCTTTTTTTTTCCTGCTTACTTTGGATTTAATTTGCTCTTCTTCTTGTAATTTTCTAAGGTTGAAGCTTAGACAGTCGATTTTAGATATTTCTTTTTTCTCTTCTTTATATTTTCAAATACCCTGTCTTGAGCTCACTGATTCTTTCTTCTGCTTTATCCATTCTGCTGTCAAGAGCCGTTAGTCCATTTTTCAGTTTAGCGAATGCATTTCTCACAGTTCTAGGATTTGTTTGACTTTTAATAATTTCAATATATTTGTTGAATTTCCCTGATGAATTTCTGAATTTCTTTTCTGTGTTATCTTGGAATTCACTGAGTTTTCTCAAAACTGCAGTTTTGAATTCTCGATCCAAAACCTCACACATCCCCATCTTATTAGGGCTGGTCACTGTCTCCTTGCTTTGTTTGTTTGGGGAGGTCATGGTTTCTTGTTTGCTGTTGTTCCTTTGGACTTACATCTTTGTCTTCACATTGAAGGATTAGTTATTTATTCCAGTCTTTGCTGACTAGGTTGTTTTGGTCTTTCTAGGGTATGTTTGCTTAGAGGTTCTTTGCAGTTCACCTGTTGAATTCCCTTTACTCTAGGTCACTGCCTCCTTTTCAGCACTAGATGGGTGCCTTAAGCCAAGGTTTGCCTCAGTTCTCCAAAACATTTGGAGTGCTGCCCACCTTGGATTGTGGTTGGGGGTGTTCTAAAAGGAGATGCCCTGACTGTGTGGGAAGGCTAGCTAGGGGTTCAGCTAGGAGTCCCCGCGGACTTAAGGACCGTGCCTCACACAGGAACAGCCACTCTAATATTGCATCTCCTTTGGCGGGGCTAAAGAGCATGATTTTGTGGGCTGGGGTTGTTAGTCCCAAACCCCTCTCTTTGTTTCAAGCTGCCCTCAGGCGTTTTTCTCCTTTCAGACACTAACAAAACTTCACGTCATCTTCTCTTCTAATATATGCATTCAGTGCTATAAATGTCCCTCAAAGCACCACTTTCACTTCATCCAATAAATTTTGTTAAGTTGTATTTTCACTTTCATTTAGTTCAAAATATTTTGAAATTTCTCTTGTGATTTCTTCTTTGACTCACGTGTTTATAAGTCTGTTGTTTAATCTCCAAGTATTTGGGAGTTTTCCAGCTATGTTTCTGTTACTGATTTCTAGTCCAATTCCATTAGGGTCTGTATTAGTCCATTTTCACACTACTATAAGGAACTGCTGGAGACTGGGTAATTTATGAAGAAAAGAAATTTAAATGACTCACAGTTCCACAGGCTGTACAGGAAGTATGGCTGGGAGGCGAAGGGGAAGCAAGACATATCTTACCATGGCGGAGCAGAGCAGGGGAGGGAGAGAGAGAGAAAGAGAGAGAGAGAGAGAGAGAGAGAGAGAAAGAGAGAGAGAGCACAAGCAGAGCGCAAGCACAGGGGGAAGTGCTATACACTTTCAAACAACCAGATCACATGAGAACTCTGCCATGAGACAGCACTAGGTGGATGGTGCTAAGCCACCAGAAACCACCCCCATGGTCCAATCAACTCTCACAGGCCCCTTCTCCAACACTTAGTATCACAAGTCAACATGAGATTTGGGTAGGGACACTGAGCCAACCTAAATCAGAGTCTGAGAGCAGACATTACATAATTTCTCTTCTTCTATGTTTGTTAATGCATGTTTTATGGCCCAGAATGTGGTCTGTCTTGATTAACGTTCCATGAGAGGTTGAGAAGAATGTGTAATCTGCTGTTGTTGGATGAAGTCGTCTATAGATGTCCATTATATCCAGCTGACTTATGGTGGTGTGGAGTTCAGCTATGTCCTCATTGATTTTCTGCCTGCTGGATCTGTCCATTGCTGATGGAGGGGTATTAAAGTCTGCAATAATAGCAGTGGATTCACCTACTCCTCCTTGCAGTTGTATCAGTTTTTGTCTCACATATTTGAAACTCTTTTGTTAGGCACATACACATTAAAGTTTGTTTTGTCTTCCTGGAGAACTGACCTTTTAAATTATTAAATAATGTTCTTCTTTATCCCAGATAATGTCCTGATATGATTTGGCTCTGTGTCCTCACCCAAATTTCATGTTAAATTGTGATCCTAAGTGTTGAAGATGGGGCCTGGTGGGAGGTGATTGGATCACGCGAGTGGTTTCTAACGGTTTAGCACCATGCCCCTAGTGCTGTCTGGTGATAGAGTTCTCATAAGATCTGCTTGTTTGACAGTGTGTAGCACCTCCTGCCTCACTCTCTCTTCCTCCTCCAGCCATGTAAGATGTGCCTTGTTTCCCCTTTACCTTCTGCCATAATTGTAAGTATCCTGAGGCCTCCCCAGCCATGTAGAATGGTGAATTAATTAAACCTCTTTCCTTTATAAATTACCCAGTCTCAGGTATGTCTTTATAGCAGTGTGAGAACAGACTAATACACTTCCCTTGCTCTGAAATGTGTGCTGTCTGAAATTAATTTAGCTACTCTCACTGTCTTTTGATTAGTGTTAGCATGTTACATCCTTCTCCATCCATTTACTTTTAATTTACATGTGTCTTTATATTTAAAGTGGGCTTCTTGTAGACAACATATAGTTGGGTTTTGTTCAACTTTGACCAACTTGGACATTCTATTTTAATTGGTGTATTTAAACCACTGATGTCTAAAGTGATTATTAATATAATTAGACTGATATCTACCATATTTTTTACTGGTTTCTGTTAGTTGTTCTTTGTTGTTGTTTTTGTCTTTCATGATTCTTCTGCCTTTTGTGATTTTAATTGAGCATTTTATATGATTCCATTGTCTCTCCTTTCTTAGTGTATCAGTTGTACTTCTTTCTGCTTTTTCTAGTGGTCTTAGAGTTTATAATACACGACAACTCAAGTCTACTTTCAAATCATACTATACCACTTCACAGGTAGTAATGAGTACCTTATGATAAGAAAATAATCCTAATTCTTCCTTCTTGTCTCATATCATTGCTGTCATTAATTTCACTTACACATAAGCATACCTAAGTATGTGTGTGTGTATGTATTTATACACACATAATCAAATACATTGTTGCTATTTTATGCTGAACAACTTATCTCTTAGATCAACAAAAAATTTTAAATGAAAGTTTTTACTTTACCTCCACTTATTTCTTCTGCAATGCTTTTCCTTCCTTATGTAGATCCTGGATTTTGATCTATATTTTATTTCCCTTCTCTCTAAAAACTTATTTTAACATTTCTTGTGAGGTAACAGATTCCCTTAATTTTTGTTTGTCTGAGAAAGTATTTCTCCTTCACTTAGAAAAAAATTTTATTTTTAGAGACAGAGTTTCACTATGCTGCCCAGGTTGGTCTCAAACTCCTGGTCTCAAGTGATCCTCCCATCTTGGCCTCCCAAAATACTGGATTACAGGTATAAGCCACCATACCTGGCCCTCATCTTTCCATTTTTTTTTTTTTTTTGAGACAGGGTATCACTCTGTCACTCTGGCTGAAGTGCAGTAGCACAATAATAGCTCACTGTAGCCTCAACCTCCTGGGCTCAAAAAATCCTTCCACTTCAACCCACTCCCAGTCCCCCACCCTCATCCCTAGTAGCTGGAATTACAGATGCATGGCATCACATCCAGCTAATTTTTTTTTTTTTTTTTTTTTTTTTTTTTTTTTTTTTTTTAGTGATCACTATCTCTACTGGTCTTGAACTCTTGGGCTCAAGTGATTCTCCTGCCTTGGCCTCCCAAAGTGCTGGGATTACAGGTATGAGCCACCATACCCAGCCTCCCTCACTTTTGAAGGATAATTTTGCAAGGTACAGAATTCTAGGTTGCTAATTTTTTCTCTCAGTATTTTATTATTTATGTATTTATTTATTTATTTATTTTTGAGACAGGGTCTCCCTCTGTCACAGGCCGGAATGTAGTGGTGCAATCCTGGTTACTTCAGCCTTGAACTCCTGGGCTCAAGCGATCCTCCCACCTCTGCCTCCTGTGTAGTTGGGACCACAGGTATGCTCCACCACATCTGGCTAAGGTTTTGTTTTGTTTTGGTTTGGTTTTTTTACATTTTTTGTAGAGACAAGAGTCTCACTATGTTGATCAGGCTGGTCTTGAACTCCTGGCCTTAAGTGATTCTCCTGCCTCAGCCTCCCAAAGTGCTGGGATTACAGGTGTGAGCCACTGTGCCTGGCCGTTTTTTTTTTTTCAGACAGATTCTTGCTCTGTCCCCTAGGCTGGAATGCAGTGACATGATCACAACTCACTGCCACCTAGACCTCCTGGGCTCAAGTGATCCTCCTCCCTCAGCCTCCTGAGTAGCTGGGACCACAGGTGTGTACCACCATACCCAGTTAATTAAAACAATTTATTTTTGTAGAGATGGGGTTTCGCCATGTTGCCCAGGCTGGTCTCAACTGATCCTTCCACCTGGGCTTCTCAAAGTGCTGGGATTATAGTCATAAGCCAGTGTGCCTGGCCTCAACACTTTAAATATTTCACTCCACTCTTCTCTTGCTTGCATGGTTTCTGAAGAAAAGTTGGAAGTAATTTTTATCTTTGTTCCTCTCTGGGTCAGGTTGTTTGTTTTTTCCTCTGTCTTTCAGAATTTTTTCTTTCTCTTTGATTTTCTGTCATTTGAAAATTTTATGCCTAGATGTAGTTTTTCTGGCATTTATCCTGCTTGATGTTCTCTGCGCTTCTTGGATCTCTGGTTCCGTGTCAGACATTAATCCCAGGAAATTGTCAATCATTATTATCTCAAGTACATCTTCTGTTCCTTTCTCTATTTCTTCTCCTTCGGTTATTTCTCACATGTGTCTGTCATACCTCTTACAGATCTAAGATCAACAGATCTTAGATATTCTGTTATTTTTGTTTTAGTATTTTTTGTTTGCTTTTCAGTTTTGTAGGGTTCTATTAAGATGTCCTCAAGGACAGAGGCTCTTTTCTCAGTTGTCTGCAGTCTATTAATAAGCCCATCAAGGTATTCCTTTCTGTTACAGTGTTTTTGATCTTGACTTAAACATGAGAAACATGGTAACAGAATTTCTATGTGGTTCTTTCTTAGAATTTCCCTCTCTCTGCTGGCATTGCCCATCTCTTCTTGCATGTGGTCTACTTTATTTGTCAGAGCTCTTGGCACATTAATCATAGTTATTTTAAATTTCTGGTCTGATAATTTCAATATTCCTGCTGTATCGGAGCCTGGTTCTAATGCTTGCTCTGTCTGTTCAAACTGCCCTTTTTGCCTTTTAGTGTGTCTTGTAATTTTTTCTTGATAGTGAAACATGATGCACTGGATAAAGGAAACTGTTGTAAATGAGCTGTTAGTGATGTGGTCAAGTGTTGGGGTGGATGGGTGGCATTCTATAGTTCTATGATTAGGTACAGTCTTTTAGTGAGCCTGTGCCTCTGGACTGTGAACTTCACACGTGCTTATTTTTTTCTCCACCCACCTTCCTTACGTGGGACAAGATGGCTAGAGTTGGCTGGAGTTGGTTATTTCTCTTCCTCTAGGTCTGTTAGCCTCTGACAAAACCCCAGCAGCTTAGGCTCTGGTTAAATAGTTTCTCCTGCGGGAAGACCTTGTTAGGAAGTTTCAAATGTTCCCCTTCTCTCCTCTCCCTGCTGGAAGCAAAAGGGGATTTTCCTCAGATATTCGCTATAAGAACCTGGTATGCTACAGGAGATAAAACTCACAAATGTGTCTAAGTCCCTTAATGACTGGGTCCCTCTGGAGTTTCTCTGTCTCAGACTTGATACACTGAGCCTCCAGCAATTCAACATTTACAGTTCAGGTTTCCATACCTGGGCACTGGTCCTGATGAAGGTTTTGCTCCAGTAAGTTGTGATTGTCTGTATGTGTCTACAGGTATCTCCAATTTTAGGGGTAGTGATTTGGACTGTGACTTCTCTTCTCTGAAGGATCTAAGGAAATGTGTTGATTTTTCAGTTTGTTTGGCATTTTTACTTGTTGTCAGGATACAGTGACAACTTCCAAGCTTCTTCTTCTTTTTTTTTTTTTTTTTTTTTTTTTTTTTCAGATGGAGTTTTGCTCTGTTGCCCAGGCTGGAGTGCAGTGGTACAATGTCGGCTCACTGCAACCTCCACCTCCCGGGTTCAAGCGATTCTCCTGCCTCAGCCTCCTGAGTAGCTGTGATTACAGGCGCCCACCAACATGCCTGGATAATTTTTGTATTTTTAGTAGAGCTGGGGTTTCTCCAAGTTGGTCAGGCTGGTCTTGAACTCCTGACCTCAGGTGATCCACCCACCTTGGCCTCCCAAAGTGCTGGGATTACAGGCCTGACCAAGCTTCTTATATGCTGGATCAGAATGTAGAAGCCTGTTTCACACATTTTTGCTCACCACAGGGCATTCGCAGCAGAGGCGTCTCTCAATAATCAGGTGGAACAAACAGTACTGTCTGCACATGTCAATTAGCCTCTTTCTAGCACTCATTTGCCTGCTTAGTGGGCTCACGGACAAGGTGCATGATAGCAGGAATATATATTTTTCAAGGAGTCACTAAGGCTAATCCATTCAATTTGCCAAATGCCAAGATCCCAAGATAAATGCTAAGCAAGTAATATGGAACCATCTCCTGGGAGAACCAGCAAGCAACCTGGTAGCAAGTTCATTACCTTTCTGTCATGGATAGAATGACAGTTTGCTCTCAGTAGACTAGACACTTGTTTCAAATATGAATTTTTTTTCTTTTTTTTTTTTGAGACAGAGTCTTGCTCTGTCACCCAAACTGGAATGCAGTGGCAAACTCTCAGCTCACTGCATCTCTGCCTCTTGGGCTCCAGTGATTTTCCTGCCTCAGCCTCTCGAGTGGCTGGAATTACAGGCATGCACCACCACACCCGGCTAATTTTTGTATTTTTAGTAGAGAGGGGATTTCGCCATGTTAGCCAGGCAGGCTGGACTTGAACTCCTGACCTCAAGTGATCTGCCCGCCTCAGCCTTCCAAAGTGCTGGGATGACAGGCGTGAGCCACCATGCCCAACCTGGATTTGCTTTTTCTGCCCATAATGCTTTTGTCAGGACTACCATCTGTGGACTTACCAAATTCCTTATTTCTTGTCAATCTATGACTCAGATCTAGACTTTGTAGTAATAATAATAATAAAAAACCCCAAAACATTGCTTCTGACCCAGAAAATCATTTTATAGTAAGAAAAGTGAAACAATGGCTCATATAAACACATGATTCATTGGTCCTATGGCATATCCCATTATGCAGAAAAACCAATCTGAAAAACAGTGAAATTACCTATGGAAGACTTAGCTATGACGCTGGCCAGGTGACAACACTTCAGAGGTTTGAGGTGCTGTCTTACAAGATGATGTATAAACTTTTAACTGTGATTGATATATGATATTATTTCTCCCCTATCCAGAATATATGAAAAGGGACCAAAAGATGAAATTGGGGGTGGCTTCTTATGCCAATACACATTAGTAAAATGTGTGCTATTGTAATACTGGTAGTTAAATTTATAAGTAAATTTTTCTGTTTTAATTATTTAAATTTTCTTTTTTTTATTTTATTCAGAGAAGAAGATCATGATGTTTTATTATTTTTTTAAAAGAGATGAGGTCTTGCTATGTTGCCCAGGCTGGAGTACAGGGGCTATTCACAGGTGCAATCAGCATACTGAGCCTTGAACTTCTGGCCACGAGCAATCCTTCTGCCTCTGTCAGCCTCCTAAGCAGCTAGGACTATAGGCGCATGCTTAATTATAAGTTCGTGGCTTCTAATTAAGCTTTTTCTTTTTTCACTTGCAGTCTCACTCTGTTACCCAGACTGGAGTGCAGTGACACAAACATAGCTCACTGAAGCCTTGACCTCCTGGGCTCAAGCAATCCTCCCACCTCAGCCTCCCAAGTAGCTGGAGCTGCAGGTACACACCATCATGCCCAGCTAATTTTTAAAAAAGTATTTTGTAGAGACAGGGTCTTGCTATGTTACAGAGGCTGGTCTTGAACTCCTGAGCTCAAGCAATCCTCCCACCTCAGCCTCTCAAAAGATCGTTGAGATTACAGTAGTCAGCAACCACACCTGGCCTATAATTAAGTTTTAATGTTATAGTATATCCACACATGTGGATTGACACTGAAGTGGAAATTAACAAAACCCCAAAATAATCAGAGATAATGATTGAGCTTTGAGTATTCTCCATTTTTATGTAGACAGTGTGCCTTTATTTATATGAATTATAGTGCATCATGTTAAATGGAAACACGATATTCTTCTTGTGGTTTAGAAGCCACAAGGTAAAAGCATTTGTATGGATGCTGAGTATCCAAAGTGGACTGTGCTAGAAGTCAACATGACTCCACTCTTCTAAGCTATCCCCTGAGCCACGAGCTTGGAAGCCTGAAAACTGCATTTCCCAGACTCTCCTGCTAGCAGGGATCAAGTGTAGTTTCTGCAAATGAGAGGAACTTACACACAATTTGGAAGGCATAAGGGAAGGAAAAGCAATTTTTCTTGTGTTATTGTGGTATAATACATACATATTTTGATCTTTGTCCTATTTCCTGGCATACTGCTCCTAAAACTCTTGGAATTTCTAAAGTGATACGTGTCTTTTTGTAAAGTAATGAGAAGACTGATGGCTGGGGGGTGGGGAGACTCTTGGGTAGCCTCAGGATGTGGGCAGGTTGCCAGGGGTACCACTATATGATTAGAGGGTTGGAACTTTCAGCCTCACCCAGACTTCCCAGGAGGGGAGAGAGACTAAGGTTGAGTTAATCACCAACAGTCAATGATTTAATTAGTCATACCTACATAATGAAGCCTTCATAAACCCCCAAAAGGACAGGGTTTACAGAGCTTCTATGTTGCTGAATATGTGGAGGTACTGGGAGGGTTGTGTGATCAGAGGGCATGGAAGCTCCACATCCCTTTCCACATGTCTTGTCCTATGCATCTCTTCCATCTGGCTGTTCCTGAGTTGTATCCTTTTATAATCAACCAGTAATCTAGTAAGTAAACTGTTTTCCTGAATTTGTGAGCCATCCTAGCAGAAGATCAAACCCAAGGAGAAGGTTGTGGGGACCAGACCACTGACTTATAGCTGGTTAGTCAGAAGTATAAGCAAAAACCTGGACTTTCAATTGGCATCTTGAATGGGTGCAGTATGGTGGGACTGATACCTTAACTCATGGGATCTGATGCTATCTTCAGGTAGACAGTGTTAGACTGACTTACATTTTTGTACATCCAGTTGGAGTCCACAGAGAATTGGAGAATTGCTTAGTATGGGGAAAAACTCATATAACTGGTGTCAGAAGTTGTATTCAGCCATTTCTGCATTGCTATAAAGGAATACCTGAGATCTGGTAATTTATAAAGAAAAGAAGTTTAATTAGCTCATGGTTCTGCAGACTATACAGAAAGCACGGTGCCAGCATCTGCTCAGCTTCTGGTGAGAGCCTCAGAAAACTCATAATCATGATGGTAGATGAAGTAGGAGTAGACACGTCATATGGTGAGAGGAGCAAGAGAACAGGGAGAGGTGTCACATACTTTTATTTATTTATATTTTACATTTTATTTATTTATTTATTTACTTATCTGACTCTGTCGCCCAGGCTGGAGTGCAATGGCATGATCTCAGCTCACTGCAACCTCCACCTCCCAGGTTCAAGCCATCCTTCCTCAGCCTCCTGAATAGCTGAGACTACAGGTGCATGCCACCACACCGAGCTAATTTTTGTATAATTTTTTGTACAGATGGATTTCTCCATGTTGCCAAGGCTGGTCTCAAATTCCTGAGCTCATATGATCCACCTGCCTTGGCCCCCAAAACTGCTGGGATTACAGGCATGAGCTACCATGCCTGGATGTATACTTTTAAACAACCAGATATCATGAAGTGCTCACTCACTATCATGAGGAGAGCACCAAGCCATTCATGAGGGATGCATTCCTATGACCCAAACACCTCCCATCAGGCACCACCTCCAACAATGGGGATTATGTTTCAATATGAGATTTGGAGGGAACAAAGATCCAAACCATATCATTCCACCCATGACTCCTCAAATTGCATGTCTTTCTCACAGTACAAAATACAATCATCCCCTACCAATAGTCCCCAAAAGTCTTAACTCATTCCAGCATCAAGTCCAAAGTCCTAAGTCTCTTCTGAGACTTACCTCCTTCCACTTAAGGGCCTGTAAAAATCAAAATAAGTCATTTGCTCCCAAGATACAATGGTAGTACAGGCATTAGGTAAACATTACAATTCCAAAAGGAAGAGTCAATAGGCCCCATGCCAAGTCTAAATCCTAGCAGAGCAGTCATTAAAACTTAAAGCTCCAAAATACTCTCCCTTGACTATATGTCCCACATCCTGGGCACAATAGTACAATGGGTAGGCTCCCAAGGCCTTGGGTAGCTCTTGTCCTGTGGCTTTGCAGGCCGCAGCCTCTGTGGCTTATCTACTGGTTGGAGTTGGGTATCTGAGGTGCAGAGTGCAAGCTGCCTGTAAATCTACCATTCTGAGGTCTGGAGGGCAGTGGCCCATTTCTTATAGCTCCACTAGGCAGTTCCCCAGTAGGGACTCTGTGTGGGGACCCCAACCCCACATTTCCCCTTGGCATTGCCCTAACAGAGCTTCTCTGTGAGGACTCTGCCCCTATGGCAGGGTTCTGCCTGGGCACCCAGGCTTTCTCACAAATCTAAGTGGGAGCTTCCAAGCCTCCTTCACTCTTGCATTCTATGTGTTGACAATACCACATGGAAGCCACCAAGGCTTATGGCTTGCATCCTCTGGACAGGCAGCCTGAGCTGTATCTGGGGTCCTTTGAGCCATATCTGGAGCTGTAGTAGCCAGGATCCAGGGAGCAGTGTCCTGAGGCTGAGTAGGGCAGTGGTACCCAGTGCCTGGCCCCTTAAACCATTCTTTCCTCTTAGGCCTGTGGGCCTGTGATGATAGGGGCTGTCTCCAAGGATTCTGAGGTTGCCTTTTAGGCCTTTTTCCCATTGTCCTGGATATTAGCACTTGGCTCCCTTTTAGTCATGCTAGTTTCTCTAGCAAGCAGTTGCTCCATACCCTGCTGGTATTCTTTCTGTGTCACATGGCCAGGCTGCATATTTGCTGAACTTTTATGCTCTGCTTCCTTTTTGAATGTAAGTTCCAACTTTAAGTCATTCCTTTGCTCCCATATCTGATTATAGGTTGTTACAAGGAGTCAGGCCACATCTTGAATGCTTTCCTGCTTAGAAATTTCTTTTGCCAGAGACCCTAAATCACCACTCTTAAGTGCAAACTTCCACAGATCCTTGGTACATGAACACAATGCAGGAGTCCTTTGCGAGGGTGTAACATGAGTGACATTGATTCCAGTTCCCAATAATTTCCTCATTTCCAACTGAAACCTTACTAGGCTGGCCTTCACTGCCCATATTTCTATCAGTATTTTGGTCACAACCATTTAACCAGTCTCTAAGAAGTTCCAAACTTTCATTTTTTTTTTTTTTTTGAGATAGGGTCTTGCTGTGCCACCCAGGCTGTAGTGTAGTGGCATGATCATGGCTCACTGCAACCTTGACCTCCCAGCTCAAGTGATCTTCCCACCTCAGCCTCCTGGGTAGCTGGTACTAGAGGTCCATGCCACCATCCCTGGCTAATTTTTTTATTTTTATTTTTTTGTAGAGACAAGGTCTCACTATGTTGCCCAGGCTGGTCTCAAACTCCTGGCCTCAAGCAATCCTCCTGCCTCAGCCTCTTAAGCACTGGGATTACAGTTGAGGGCCACTGCTCCTGGTCCTCCTGTCTTCTTCTGAGCCCTCCAAACTCTTCCAATCTCTGCCTGGTACCCAGTTCCAAAGTTGCTTCCACATTTTCAGGTATCTTTATAGCAATGCCTCACTCCTCGGTACCAATTTTCTGTGTCAAGCTGTTCTTGCACTGCTATAAAGAAATACCTAAGACTGGTTGATTTATAAAGAAAAGAGGTTTAATTGGCTTACAGGTATGCAGACTGTGCAGGAAGCATGGTATCAGCATCTGCTCAGTTTCTGGTGAGGGCCTCAGGAAGCTAGCAATCATGGTGGTAGGTGAAATGGGAGCAGACATGTCACGTGGTGAGAGTTGGAGCAAGAGAGAGCGGAGAGGTACCACACACTTTAAACATCTAGATCATGCAATAACTCATTATCAGAAGCGAGCCATTTATGAGGGACCCATCCCCATGATGTAAACACCTCCCCCAAGCCCCACCTCCAATGATGGGGATTACATTCCAGCATGAGATTTGGAGAGGAGAATCATCCAAACTGTATCAGAAGTGAAGTATTAAGAGTGGTATGAGTATAGAAAGAAGAAACAGGTTTGTTTGTCCCCCCCCCACACCCAACAGTTCTCTAGCACTAGCAGATGGATAAAAGGGCAGACAACAGATGAGACAGGAGCTTCAGGAGAGTTCCTGCAAATTCTCCACTTTGATGCTGCAGGAGGTGGCTTCTCTGTGATTTCTGAACTTCTGGATTTATTGAAAGCCAGCAGCAGTCCTTTCTGACTCTTCTCTCCCCGGTCCCTTCCAACTGTTTTGTAAGCTCTTATTCCCTGTGTTAAATCGCTTCTTGTTTGAAATACCTAGAGTAGATGCTACTCTCCTGACTGACCCCTGACTAAACGACGAAGTTTGGTAAAGTGGTAGGGACTCAATAATAGCTAGCTATGACTCAGGTCTATGGGAATAGGAAAACTGAGAAGCATGTCTATTTACTTTCTTACCTCATCATATTTTCTTTTCTCATTTTCCAGTTGTGAAAGTAGGGCCTCTTGTTGCTGAATTCTGGATTGTTGCTGAGAACAGGTCATTTCCAGGAGATTTTCTTTATCTTGTAAGGTTCTCACTTGCCTGTGTAACTCATCTACATTCTGATATAGGAGTTTCCTAAGGGCAATTAATGTACATTAAATCACACTATGAATTGCAAATGAAACTTAGACCTAAAAATTGTATGGCATCAAAAGGGATTTTTTGTTTTTTTTGGTTCAATGAAGTAGGGTATGTGTCTATAAGCTAAAGGGACCAACACAGGGAACCTCTTTTGTGATAGAAGCTTTCCTATGAGGAAAAAGTAATTGTTCTAATTTCAGAGATAAGGAAGTTGTGGTGCAGAGAACAGTTAAGACAAAGTAGAGGTAGGGCTTGAATCCTGAATCCCATATTCTTTCTTCCTTACTAGTTTACTAGCTGAGCCCTTTATCTTCTGGGTTCAAGATAATGTTAGTTACAAGCACTATTGATACTAATAAGCACACATTAACACTGCTATAAATGAATCATAAATGAGCCTGCATTTTATGAATTTGCCGTTTTCCAAAAGAGGGTAAAGGAACTCAGAGAATTTTATCCCAAATATGGTACCCTGGTATACTAAATAGTTTGAATGAAAGGCCCTTAGAGATCAGCAGATGCTAGAAGAGGCTTTTCTCTTATGTGCATGAAGACTGGACTTGCCAAGGAGAACAATTATCTCCCATCCCCTCCCTGAAATCTCATTATTTATCTATCTTCAGAAAAGAAGATTGAGGAATGTAACAACACCTCCACAGACCTTTTCACAAGATAATGGCTGTCTCTTAAACTAATTCAAATTCCAAGGAGAATAATTTATGAATTAATTTCTGTCTCGAGAGTCCCTTCATTCTCCTAAATGAGTTACTGTCCCTTGGAATGATCTACATTCCCCATCTCCCTCTCCCTGGAAACGGGTATATAAGCTTCTGCAACACAGTCAGATATTGGGTCATCACACTTGATTTCCCCCAGCCCACATTAACAAATTGTGTTTGCTTTTTCTCCTATTAATCTGACTTTTCGGGAAACTTTTAGAAGGGGATGGGAAATTTCCCTCCACTCCTACAAGGGCCATTAGCACTTTGCTCTCTCAGTCTCATTATGAACCCGGCCCAACTGTCCCATAGACATTACATTTACAATTTTTTGAACAAATGTAGAAATGTACCCTCCCAGTCTTAAAACTTTAAATTTATATCTGAGTTCTTCCTTCAAGAGACTGATGCTCAGGCAAGAAACTAAAATTCACCAGATTATAGCATCCAGAAAATGAGATGCCTCATTTCTCATGATAGGTTCCATACCCCTCACTAATTCCCGTTTTACATTTCTTCCCTGCTATAACCCCCCAAATTGGTCAGGGAGATAGATTTGAGACTGATCTCCCATTCTCCTTAACTGTGGCACCCTAATAAAGCCTTATTCCCTGACAATACTCACTGTCTCGGTAATTTACCTTCTGTGCACTGAGTAACGGGACCTAGACCAAACCCCAGGTGTTTTAGTAATAGAGTACAGTTTGTGGAAAGAGTTTTCTGAGGATTTCAGACCAAGGTTCTCTGGACTTGGGAGATTCATCTTGAAGACTATGATGATGATAATGAACTAGTACTGGTGGGCAAAAGTCTTACCTGCATGCTAGGACAGTAAAATACTGACATTAGACAAATAAGTTTGCTTTCTCTAACTTCAGTATTCTGAGAAATCAATAGGTATTGGGGGATGATTATATTTGAGACATGGGCTCACATCTCTTCACCTCTAGTTCTTCTCCTTATGTATCTTGAATGTAAGTGCAGACTGCTATAGCTAATTTTCTACCATTCACATCCACCTCTACACCAACATCCTCTCTTTCATCTCTCCTTCATCTAATTCACTGTATACCTTCTATTATAGTCTACTTCTTTTTGGTTCCATTCTCAATTTCCAAACTAAAAGATAAGCCTTGAAACTGAAAGAGAAGTTTTGATCCACTGAAACTAAAAACACTTGAGTTATCGGCCGTAAAATTTGAGACTGGAAACTAGAATTGAAAAGTAGGAAGTTGGCTGGGCATGGTGGCTCACACCTATAATCCCAGCACTTTGGGAGGCCGAGGTGGGAGGATTGTTTGAGCCTAAAAGTTCAGGAGCAGCCTGAGCGACATAGTGAGAACTCATCTCTATAAAAAACTTTTAAAAAATTAGACAGGCATGGTGGCATGCACTTGTAGTCCCAGCTACTTGGGAGGCTGAGGTGGGAGAAGTGCTTGAGCCTGGGAGGTCAAGGCTGCAGCGAGCTGTGATCGCACCACTGCACTGCAGCCTGGGTGACAGAGTGAGACCCCATCTCTACAAAAAGAAAAAAAGAAAAGTGGGAAGTCAAAATTAAAAGAGCAACTCATGAATATGTTAGAAGTTAATTGATAGAGAGTTTGAAAAATAAAAGACTAACAAATCAGGTCTGCCAATGAATAAAATTAAGAAATTGGTGTACTGATAAGACTCTCTGCACTCTCTGTAGCCTGAGCCTCTTTTAGTAGTCAGAGTGTTCCTTCTAAATTGCAAACTAATAATATAAGCTCTGCTTAAAATCCTTTCATGGCTCCCCATTACTCTTATTTTTGTATATATTTTTTCTATTCTTTGATTCAGGAACTCCATGACTCTTAAGGTAAAGTCCAAACTGTTCACAATGGCTTGATAGATTCTGCATGAGAGCTGGGCATTGTGGCTCATGAGAGCTGGGCATTGTGGCTCATGAGAGCTGGGCACTATGGTTCACATGTCCTAACACTTTTGGAGGCTGAGGCTGGAGGATCACCTGAGGCCAGGAGTTCGAGAACAACCCAAGCAACATAGAGAGATCCTGTCTGTAAATTTTTTTTTTAATTAGCTGGGCATGTTGGGCATGACTATAGTCCTAGCTACTCAGGAGGTGGAGGCAGGAGGATCATCTGAGCCCAGGAGTTCAGGGCTGCAGTGGGTCATGATTCTGCCACTGTATTCTAGCCTGGGGGACAGAGCAAGATCCCTGTCTCTCCTAAAAGAAAAAAAAAAAAACTAAGGTTCTGCATGAGCTAGGCCTACCTCACCTTCCTCATCTCATTTTCTCACCATTGTCCCTAACCTCATTTTCTTTCAACCAATGAACTGTTTCACTTCCTCGAAGTCGTCTTCCACACTATTCTCTATTTAGCTTCCTGATACCAACTACTTCATTCTCAGCTTAAATCAGTTTCTTTGAGGAGTCTTTCTTAAGCTCCCTCACTTCATAGGTATCCGTGTTATGTACTATCATGGCAACCTAAACCTCCTTTAGTATAACACTTACCAAACTTCATCATACTTCATTGCAGTTGCAAAGTCTTACATATATAGATATTTATTATAGCTTTATAATAGCAAAAAAGTCTAAAAGACATAAGTATTACATGAAATATGATATATCTATGTAACAGAATGTCATACAACTGTTTAAACTGATATTATGAAACCATAAATCAATAAGAAAAAGAGAGATGAGAAATTCTAAATATTTGGGATAAACAAAACACTTCTAAATAATACATGAGTCAAAGAGGAGGTCTCAATAAATTAAAAATATTTTTAACTAAATGAAAATGAAATACAACTTACAAAATGTATAGGCTACAACAAAGCAGAAAACTTGTAGTATTACATGCGTATATTATAAAGGGAGAAAAATCTAAAATCAATACTCTAAGCTTCCACCTTAGGAAACTAGAGAAAGAAGAACATTATAAGCCTAAAGCAAACAGAAGCAAATAAATAATAAAAATGAGAGTATTAATCAATGGGATTGAAAACAGGAAAACAATAGAGAAAAAAACTATGCAACCAAAAGTTCGTTCTTGGAAAAGACAAATAAAATAGATAAAACTCTAGCCAGGCTAACTAATAAATGGATAAGACAAACATTAATATTATAAAAAATGGGGCCAGGTGCAATGGCTCACATCTATAATCCCAGCACTTTGGGAGGCTGAGGCAGAAGTATCACTTGAACCCAAGAACTTGAGACCATCCTGGGCAACACAGCAAAGCCCCATCTCTATTTTATAAATAAGACATTATTTAAAAAATAATATCAAAAATGAAAGGAGGGCCACCACTACTAATCCCATGGACATTAAAAGGATAATAAAGGAATATTATGAACAACACTGTCTACAAATATGATAACTTACATTATATGTACTGATTCCTTGAAAGACACAAATAGATAATCTAAGTCGGCCTATATCTGTTAAAGAAATTGAATCAATAATTACTTACCTTCTAGAAAATAAAGCACTAGGCCCAGATGATTTCACTGGTGAATTCTACCAAACATTTAAAAAAGAAATGATACCAATTCTCTGCAATCTCTTCCAAAAAAAAAAAAAACTGAAGTAGAGGGGACACTTCCTAAGTAATTTTTTGAGACAAACATTACCCTAATACCAAAACCAGATGCAGATACTATGTGACAGGAAAACCACAGACCAATATCTTCATGAACAGGTCCAAACTCAGTGTGGTCTGTTAAGTTCTACATGACCTAGGTCTAGCTTACCTTTCCAGCCTCAATTTCTTGCCACTTTCCTTGTCTCTAAATATTTTGTTCTGGCCAAATGAACTTTTTTCACCTTACTGAAGAAGATTATGATGATAATGATGACAATATTAACAACAATAACATCAAATATTACAATAACAACAACACTTTTTTTTTCTTTTTTTGAGATGGAGTTTCACCTGTTTTGCCTGCTCTGTCATCCAGGTTAGAGTGCAGTGGCACGATCTTGGCTCACTGAAACCTCTACCTCCTGGGTTTAAGCAGTTCTCCTGCCTCAGCCTCCTGAGCAGCTGGGATTACATGTGTCTGCCATCATGCTTGGCTAACTTTTGTATTTTTAGTAGAGATGAGGTTTCACCATGTTGGCCAGGCTAGTGTCAAACTCCTGATCTCAAGTGCTCTGCCTGCCTTGGCCTCCCAAAGTGCTGGGATTACAGACGTGAGCCACTGGTTCCAGGCCTAATTTAAATTAAATAAACTTTATAGTTTAAAAACTACTTTTTTTTTTGAGACTGAGTTTGACTTTTGTTGTCCAGGCTGGAGTGCAATGGCATGATCTTGGCTCACTGCAACCTCCGCCTCCTGGGTTCAAGAGATTCTCCTGCCTCAGCCTCCTGAGTAGCTGCGATTACAGGCACATGCCACCACACCTGGCTAATTTTGTATTTTTAGTAGAGATGGGGTTTCTCCAGGTTGGTCAGGCTGGTCTCGACTCCCGACCTCAAGTGATCTGCCCGCCTTGGCCTCCCAAAGTGCTGGGATTACAGGCATAAGCCACCTGGCACAGCCAAAAAGTACATTTTTAATAAAGTGGCTTTGTAACATTTTGACTCGCCTAGTTTCCCAGAATTTCTTCCGTGTAAGTTTCTGGTTATAGTGGGCCACAGGAGATATATTTGTGCAAGATTTAGAGAACAGAATTGAAACATTTTGGTTTTTACAGGTGGAGGGTTGAAGCAGGCACTTTTATAGCTTATGAACACTGCTAGATAACTGCTGCTCACCTTGGCATGACACAACAGCAAGGCCTACAACTGCTCCACCTTCCCTTGAATCCTCCTTCACCTTTCCCATCACCTGGGCCAGATGTCTATTTAGCTCCTTGATGAAGGGTGCCAGTTTCTCCTGTAGGATACCTACTCTTTATCAAGGTTAGAGGCAGCAAGAACTGACATGGGTTCCAGTCCATCCTTATGGTTTCCACCTTGTTGTTGCTCTCCCATTTTACATTCATCTTCACTTCCTGATTGTTTGCCCTGCAGACCTCAAGCTCTAGCATAAGATGCAAAGATGACAGTCATGCAGACTGCAGAACCAGCTCCCACAATTGCATAAGACAAAATCCCTGTAATAAGACTGTTCTTAAATATAGATTCAACTGGTTCTATTTCCTGATATAAGTGCTTATTATGTGTCAGGATATATGTCACTGAAGAAACTGGGAAAAATCTAAATGTTTAACAATAAAGGATTTATTAAATAAATTGTGACATATCATTAAAATAATATTCTAGAAAAAATGTAATGTCAGATAAACAGATCATAATATTTTAAGTGAAAAAGTAGATTATAATCTAACTATCTAAATCAGGGTCACTTTCTTCCAGATTACGAAACAACATAAATTATAGAGTCCCCTTTTGGTGGGAGAATTTCCCCATATATTTTATTTTCCTACACTTAGTTAAATAGTGCATACACATCTTTTCTTAGCAAATCTTCACAAAAGATATAGAGAACTGGCATTACAATTCCCACTTTAGAGATAAGGAGGACAGTCTGCCATCCTGCTAGAAGTGGCAGTGGAGACAAGTATTTTTCCACAGCAGCTCACTGAGTGAATTCATTGTTTATTTATACACAAATTAATTCATTCACTTAATCAAACATTCATTCATTCATTCAGTAAGTAAGTACTTATTATCTATTGAGTGCCTTATGCTAGAGTTTTTAACAAGAGCTGAAAGTAAGTTTCTGAGCTACAGAGTATATGTGAACAACAGCACATCTTTTTAGCGGCTAAAACCATATTTTTTCTTAAAATATACATGGATCACAATGGAATACTATTCAGACATAAAAAAAGAATGAAATCCTGTCATTTGTAGCAACACGGATAGAACTGGAGGTTCTTATGTTAAGCGAGATAAGCCAAGCACAGAAAGCAAATATTGCATGTTCTCACTCATCTATGGGAATAAAAAAAGTTGATCTCATGGAAGTAGAGAGTAGAATGACAGTTACCAGAGGCTGGGAAGCAGGGGAATGAAGAGAGGCTGGTTAATGGATACACACATACAGTTGGATAAAAGGAATATGTTTTAGTGTTCAATAGCACAGTAGGATGACTATAGTTAACAATAATTTATTGTATATTTCAAAAGCACTAAAAGAAAAGCTTTGAAATGTTCCCAACACAAAGAAATGATAAATGATGTGATGTGATGGCTATCCCAAATACTGTGATTTGATCATTATACATTGTATACATGTATAAAAATATTACATGTATCTCATAAATATGTATAATTATGTATCAGTTAAAAATAAAGAAAAAATACATGTGAACCACTCTAAGTAATACATGAATAAGAAGCAAAGCATCAGTTACTGAAGTTTAGGGCATCCAAGAAGATGCTTTAAGTAAGAATCATCATAGGCCGGGCGTGGTGGCTCATGCCTGTAATCCAAGCACTTTGGAGGCCAAGGCGGGCGGATCACCTGAGGTCAGGAGTTCAAGACCAGCCTGACCAACATGGTGAAACCCCGTCTTTATTTAAAAAAAAAAAAGTAAGAATCATCATAGTAATCATAATCATTTTAGAAAACAAATATATGATAGCTCTTATCTGGTAGCAGTTTGTTGATGGTTAAGACACCTATAAAGTACCTGTAACTGCTTTGAAGAAAATCAGCTTATAAATATGAGGGGTCTTCAAAAAGTTAATGGAAAATGAATATTATGAAAAAACTATGCATGGATTTTAAAAGTTTTTTGCACCAAAATAAATTTGTACTAATCTGTCATAACATGTCTGAATACGATCCAGTTTGAGGCACTAAGGATAAGGTATCAGTTTGAAAGGAGCTACTATCAGAGCAACATGAATTCTGCTAAAACTGAAGCAAGAACAAACATTAAATATAAGATGAAATTAAGGTGGAAGAATAGTGAAGTCATTGATGCTTTAACGAAAAGTTTAGAGACAATACCCCAAAGAAATCAGCAGTTTACAAATGGATAAGTCATTTTAAGAAGAGATGAGATGATGTTGAATATGAAGCCCACAGTGCCAGACCATCCACACCAATTTACAAGGAAAAAAAGTAATCGTTTTTTGTTCCCTAATTGAAGAAGACTGATGATTAGCAGCAGAAACAATAGCCAACATCATAGACATCTCAATTGATTCAACTTACCACAATTCGGACAGATAGAGTTTAGCAAACTTTCCATTTGATGGGTGCCAAAACTGTTGCATTCAGATTAGCTACAGACAGGAGCAAAGCTTTCAATGGGAATGTTAAACTAGTGGGATGAAGCACTTCTTTGAAGAATTGTAACAGGAGAAGAAACATGGCTTTACCAATATGATACTGAAGACAAAGCACAATCAAAGAAACGGCTGCTAAGAGGAAGAAGTGGTCCAATCACAGCAAAAGTGGACAAGTAAAGAGCAGAGGTCATGCCAACAGTTTTTTGTGATGCTCAAAGGATTTTGCTTATTGACTTTCTAGAAGGCCAAATGATACCATGTTTATTATGAGAGTGTTTTGAGAAAGGTAGCCAAAGCTTTATTTCTTAAAAATGTCTGGGAAAGCTTCACCAGAGAGTCCTTCTCTACCATGACAATGCTCCTGCTCATTCTTCTCATAAAATGAGCAATTTTCCAAGAGTTTTGATGGGAAATTATTAAGCATCCACCTTACAGTCCTGATTTGGCTCCTTCTGACTTCCTTTTGTTTCCCAATCTTAAAAAGTATTTAAAAGGAACCCATTTCTCTTTGCTTAATAACGTTCAAAAGACTGCAATGACATTGTTAAATTCGCAGGATTCTCACTCAGTTCTTTAGAGATAGACTAAATGGCTTGCATCATCACTTACAAAAGTGCCTGGACCTTGATGGAGCTTATGTTGAGAAATAAAGTGTTTTTTTTGACAGGGTCTCATTCTGCCACCCAGGCTGGAGTACAGTGTTTCAATTGCTGTTCACTGCAGCCTCAAACTCCTGGGCTCAAGTGATCTCTTGCCTCAGCCTCCTGAGTAGCTAGGACTACAGGACTGCACTGTCATGCCTGGATAATTTTTTTTGCCTCCTACCTCAGCATCCCAAAGTGCTGGGATTACAGGTGTGAGCCACTGCATCAAGCCAACATATTTTTTTATTTTATCTTTCAATTCAATTTTTCCACACACTTTCAAAGTCCCCTTGTATAAAACATCAACTTCATGGTAGTCTAAAGTTTGTCAGACTACATGTCAGAGCAAATTCCAGAGTGTTTCATAGGCAAGTCAGTCAAGAATATTTACTGTTACATTAGGTGTGTCCCAGAACCAGAAGAAATAATCTCTGCCTTTAAGAATCTCACACTTTAGTGCCAAAGGTAAACTAGAAAATGGACAATTAGATGCCAGGTGAAGTGGCTCACACCTGTAATCCTAGCACTTTGGGAGGCTGAGGTGAGTGGATCACAAGGTCAGGAGTTCAAGACCAGCCTGGCCACCATGGTGAAACCTCTGTCTCTCCTAAAAAAATACAAAAAATTAGCTAGGCATGTGGTGCGTGCCTGTAATCCCAGCTACTCAGGAGGCTGAGGCAGGAGAATTGCTTGAACCTGGGAGGCAGATGTTGCAGTGAGCTGAGATCGTGCCACTGTACTCCAGTCTGGGCAACAGAGCAAGACTCCATCTCAAAACAAAACAAAATAACAACAACAAAATAAACAAACAAAAAAGAAAATAAATAATTAGAATACAGTGTGATAAGTGCAATACATCAGGAATTGTGTGGCCAAGTTTACTTCAGTGAAGACAGAACAGAAATACTCTCTGATATTTTGTTAGAGTAAATTGATATTGCTGATTAACTCAGTCATGGCTAAACTCACAGGAAACTGAGATCTGTGCTCCTCTTACCTCTTCTGTTGTTCTTCTTGATATTGTTGCTTTACTTTAGCTCCATTTTCTGTTGCTTCTTTTATCTTTTCCTCTAGCTGCTGCTTCTCTGAAATACAAGTGTCTGTGAGACAGACTTTATGAGCATGTTCTAATTTCCGCTGTAGTTCCAAAATCTTGGAAGGAAAAAGGGTTACAAGTAAAGCATTAAGAAGAGTGTGACTTTTTTCAAATTAGCAGAATAACATACAAATAGCAAACAATGCAGTGCTAACATATTAATCTGACCTGAAGGAAAGAGAGTAGATAGATTTAATTTTAAAATAAATTGTTTAATTTTGCAGTATGTAATGCATTCATATAATTCAATGTGTGTGTATAAAAGAAGCTATAGGCCAGACATGGTGGCTCATGCTTGTAATCACAGAACTGTGGGAAGCTGAGCTGGGTGTATTGCTTGAGCCTCAGGAGTTCAAGACCAGCCTGGGCAACATGGTGAAACCCTATCTCTACAAAAAATATAACAATTAGCTGGGCATGGTGGTGAGTGCCTATAGAGGTGAGAGGAATCAACTGAGCCCAGGGAAGCTGAGGCTACAGTTAGCCATGATTGTGCCACTGCACTCCAGCCTGGGTGACAGAGTGAGACCCCGTCTCGAAAAAAAAAGAAGAAGCTATATAGTGAAAAGTCTCCTTCCCATCCCTGTTCTACATCCTCCAAATTTTCCTCCACCAAATAGATGACTGTGGTTTTTAATTTCTTATGTACCCTTCCAGAGATTTATTTATGCACATATAAACACATATAGTTATCCCACATACATATAAATTTTATACAAACGATGACATACTATACTATATGTAATTAGGCACCTTGCTTTTTTATAGCAATAAGCATTTGGTCATTTTTCCATATTATATGCACATATTGAGTTGTCTTTTCTTTTATAGTTGCATACCACTCCACTGTAAGGATATACCATAACTTATTTAACCAGTGCCCTACTGGTGAACATTTAAGCTGATTCCAAACTTTTTCTATTATAAACAATACTATTACAAACTATGTATGTAGATTAAATTATGAGGTTTGGATTTACTATGGCAAAGGTTATGAGTATTTGTTTGTTGGATAGATAATGCCAAACTGCCTCCAAAGGTATTAAACTAATTTATGCTTCCAACAGCACTATGTGAGTGCACCTAGTTTCTCTACAGTGTGGCTAGATTCATGAATAACACCACAAAACAAAGTAGAAGTCGCTTATAAATCAAGCACCTATTAGCACATTGCTTAGCATCAATAATAGGTTCTTTAATGCTCTGAGAAAACTAAAAATATGATTTATGAATTTGAAAGAGAGACAGTTATATTTTAGAGTTTATATGTTAGATTTAAAGTGTCATTTAAAAACATTTTTCTTGCCTTTTTCATGTAGCAGCAAAAAACCATGACATTTTTGTTGATTTCCTTTCAATGTGTTTTTAGTTATTTTTTTAAACCCTTGTGTCACCTTAAATTGTGCCTGGTACATAGTAGGTGCTCAATAAATATTTGTTGAATGAATAGATTTCAGCAGGGTAGCTGTTATCCCTCTAATGTATTCCTGACCCAACAAGGAATCCTTTACAATGGCTTGGCATCACATTTCCCACGAATATTCGGTGAATGCCAGTGGGTGGCACCCGTTTTCTAAGAGAGGGGCTTTCTGCATCAATCCCAAGCCCTGGCGCCTAGGTCTCTGCATAGCCTACACAGCATGAGAGGGGTGAAGATGCAGAATGATTCAAGTGCAATGGCAGTAGGCAGCCAGCCATCTGAGGCCAGCTCAAGTTCCCTGGTACTGTTCTATTTAGTTCTGTCTAGGGAGAATTCTTACTTAAGGAATGCAGTACTAATTCCACAGACAAAAGCATCACCTCATTGGCTTCTCTGTCAAGGATACATGCCAAACTTTTGAACCTGCCACACAATTTAAGAAAGGGAACATTTCCAATACTTTTGAAGCCCCTCTGTGACCCTCTTTGATTATCTCTCTTCCCTCCCCACCAGAGAAAATCAATATCCTGAATTTTATGTTAATCACATCCTTGCTTTTTCTTTTTAATAATCTCTCTCTATATATGATAGTTTTTTTGTTTGTTTTGCTTTGTTTTTTGAGACAGGGTCTTGCTATATCGCCCAGGTGATCACCTGCCTTAGCCTCCAGAGTAGCTGCTGCTACAGGCACACACTACTATGCCCAGCTAACTTATTTATTTTTGTAGAGATAGGGTCTCACTGTGTTGCTCAGGCTGGTCTTGAACTTTGGGCTCAAGTGATCCTCCCAACTCATCCTCCCAAAATGTTGGGATTACAGATATGAACCACTATGCTAATAGTTTTTATTTTGCACTTTTTTGACTTTTTTTAATCTATGGAAACATACTGTTTTTGGTGACTTTAAAAAAATTTATTGAATTGAACTACAATATGTACCTATAGTTCACTCATTTTTGTTGTTGCATGCTATTGTTACTGGGGCAGCCCTGATGAAATAACTGGGAAAGTTCTTTGTCTTACTGTTGTTCTTTAGTCCCTTTATTTAAAGGCATAATTGCTTAAAGAAACTGACAGCCTGGAATGGCACCAGAATATATTGACCCCTAATGAGATACAAGAGGAAGATAAGACCTTGCAAATTAGAGCAAACGGAGGACCCCTAGTTGTCTTTAAGTCATTAACATGTCATTATAATGCTCAAATTCCCTCCTCTAAAAGAAAATCTCCACTAGTTTGTGTACATGTTGTATGAAGATGTGTGTTTATACATTGAGGCTGTACATCTGAAGTCCCACCCGGCACATGCTAACATTCCTCTTCCGCCCTGCACCCAGTCCTTAAAAACCCTATGCCTTCTCTTGTTCAGGGAGAAGGAGCCTATCCTCCATTCCTGGCCAGTGAATAAAAAGAACCTTCCTTCTTTCCTTCCTTCCTTCCTTTTTCTTTCTTTCTTTCCTTTTCTTTTCTCCTTCCTTCCTTTCTTCCTTCCCTCCTTCCCTCCCTCCCTCCTTCCTTTTTCTTTCTTTCCTTTTCTTTCTTTTCATTTCTCTCCTTCCTTCCTTCCTTCTCTCCCTCCCTCCCTTCCTTCCTTCTCTCCCTCCCTCCCTTCCTTCCTTCCAACAGAGTTTCATACTTGTCACCCAGGCTGGAGTGCAATAGCACAATCTCAGCTCACTACAACCTCTGCTTCCTGGGTTCAAGTGCTTCTCCTGCTACAGCCTCCAGAGTTGCTGGGATTAAAGGTACGTACCACCACACCTCGCTAAGTTTTGTAGTATTTTGTCTGCTTAGTATTATTTTTATATTATTAGTAAAATGTGTAATTTAACCATTTTGTCCAGGCTGGTCTCAAACTCCTGATCTCAGGTGATCCACCCACCTTGGCCTCCCAAAGTGCTGGGATTACAGGCATAAGCCACCGCACCTGGCCATTCTTTCTCTTTTCTTTTTCCTTCCTTCCTTTGTTCCCTCCCTCCCTCCCTTCCTTCCTTCCTGCCTTCCTTGCTGTTTTTTCTCTTTTCTCCTTCCTTCCTTCCTTTCCTTCCTTCCATCCTTCCTTCCTTGCTTGCTGTTTTTTCTCTTTTCTCCTTCCTTCCTTTACTTCCTTCCATCCTTCCTTCCTTCCTTCCTCCCTCCTTCCCTCCTTTCTCTGTCTCTCTCTCTCCTTTTCTTTTTTTTTTTTTTTTTAAATAAGTTAATTCTAGGGAAATGGCTGCTACATAGACAGAGCAGGGCTACCCCATAGGCAGAGTAGCCTGAATGCCCTTTCTTTGCCACTGATACAAAGTGAGGGAAAGAACTCAGCTTACCAGTAATACTACTGTATAAATATACAATTTATTTTTTTGATCTTGTGTCAGGGGACATTTGGGTTGTTTCTAGTTTCTTGCTATTCAGAACAATGATACTATGAGCATGACTGTATTCCTGTCTCCTGATACATACATGCAGTATAAGTTTTTCTTATGCCCAGAAGTGTTAAGATGTATGATGCACACATCTTTAAAACATTTATACTAATTAACTCTTCCAAGTGAAGTCAATATGTATGAGGTCTTCTTGCACCAAATCCTCACCAATAGTTAGTATTGTCAAAGTTTTAAAATCTTGCCAATCTTTACCAATTTTACCAATTGCTTTTTAATGGAATAATAACATCCATATATACATATGGTGAATAACATACATATCTTAAGTGTACTCAATGAAATTTGACTTGTATAACTACTTCCCAGGCCAAGATGCAGAATACTTGTAGCACCACAGAGGATTCCCTTGTGCCCCCTTCAGTCAATACCTGTCACAAGAATAACCAGTATCTTATCTCCATAGCTTAGTTTTATCTATTCTTGAACTTTATATACATAGAATCATATAGCATGAACTCTTTTGTTCTGGTTTCTTTAACTCAACATTAGATTTTTTAGTTTAATGCAGATTACTGTCATCTATTTTTTGATGTTTGCTTCATATTGTATGATCTGATGAAATTATTTTTTAATCCAATTTAACTCTCAACCTTGCACATCAAAATGTACAACTGTTACATACTACTGCCATCTAGTGTTGGGCAATCTAAAATGAAGGGGCAATACTTCAAAATGGTTCATTTCACAACACAAATCGCCCTACAAAATTACAGAATACGTTTGATGTGACGAATATAATTATCCTGATCTGATCACTATGCATTATATGTATTGAAATATCACTATGCACCCCATGAACATGTACAATTGTCGATGAAAAAAACAAAATTAAAACAAAATTTACATTAACAGCCAATCCAAATGAGAGAAGAGTAAGTCTTCTCAAATGTGAAAGTATAAAACAAAAGTCATATGGGTTCAGTCAGTTCTTTAAGCTCATGTTATAGCTTTAATAAAACTTACCTTTTTAAGTCCACGAAGTTTTTACAAATACACAAAAATTACTGAAATTGTAGGAATAGGTGAAACCAAAACAGAAGAAAACATGGGAGAGTTAAAAAAAAAATCTTAAAATTCTATCAAGTCTGCATCATATTTATTTTTTAAAATCCTCTGGGAAATAAGATTTCAGTAGTGGTATTCAGTGTATGCTATTTATTAAGCATGAGGATAATCACCTTTTCCTCTGCATCAGCAACTTTAGATTTCTCCTGAGCCAGCTTTTCCTGTAGGTTGTTCTGTGATTTAATGCTTTGAGTCTGTTTAAGTACTTCCAACTCCAGTTCCTTGACTTTCTGCTGACAATGCTTGCACTCTGCCGTGAGTGAAGAGCACATCTTTGTACTGTCTAATAACTTCTGTTGGGCATGCTTTAGTTCAATCTTTATCTAGAGGTAGAGAATAAATAATACAAATAAGTGTGGAATGAACGTGAACTACAATAAGCAGCTTTCACAGGAGTACAGTCCCCTAAAAGCCAACAAATACCAACGTCACATGGCTGAGTACCTCTCTGGAGCTGCCATATGTTAGTAAGAGTTTCCAAAGTTTAGTCAGAGGGCAGTCAGACAAAGGAATTTTCCTGATTTCTATATATGCATGGTCTAAACATTTTCCATCCTTTCTTCAATCTACTCCAAACTGGCTTTCATCCCTGCTACTCCAATGAAACTTTCCACCAAGGATACTAACTGACCTCTTCATTGCCAAATAAATCCAATGGACAAGTTACCTCTCAGTAGCATTCTGTGATACCAAACTTTGCTGGTTTTCACTTACTTCTCTGCTGCTCTTTCTTGGTCTCCTTTGTAGACTCTTCCAGTGCTACCCAACATGTAAGTATTACTGAACTCCTCTAGGCCTAGAAAGTGGATGATATGCTATCCATTTCTATAATATGAAATGCCATTTTATGCCAATAATTACCAAAATGAAACTCCTTGATTCTGCCCATGTCTCCAAAGTCTTTTTTTTTCTCTGTCTTCCCAATTTCAGTAAATAATGCCACCATCCAAACTTTTGTGCAGGTCAGTAATCCCTGAGTCTTCTTTTTCCATCGTGAACCAATTCCAACCATTTAGCACATGCTGTCACTCTATTCCCAAATATACCCTACACTAATCCATTTGTGTCCTCTTTGCCACCACCTTAGTCTAGAGCATCAACTCTAACCTGGGCTATAGCAATTGCCTCTGCACTTGTCTTACCACTTCCGTTTTTACTCCCTTCTAATCTATCCTTTAATGCTATGGCCAAATTTTCTTTTAATAACATAAATTGGACTACTTGACACCCCTGCTTAGAATGTTTCAGTGGTCCCTTACTCCAAATCCCACCAACTCGCCTGGCTTTGTATGCTCTGGCCCTTGTCTATCTCTTTAAAACCATCTTGTTATTCCTCCTTCTCCCACTGAACTCCTGTCACTGGTTTGTATTTAGAGTTTCCAGTACACCAAACTTTTTCCACACTTCTCTCTGCCAGAAATGCTTTCTCTTTTCCCTTCTCATTGCATGGTTGCCTGCCTAGTCTTCAGGTCTTAGCTTAAATGTCACTTTGCAGGGGACAATTTTCAGAATCATTTAATCTGAAATGTCCTTACTCATGATATTACTGTACCACATTTATTTCCTTCATCGAACATATCATGATTTATAATTAAGTATGCATTCATGTACCTGTTTATATCCCCTTTTCCCACTTTAAATTTTAAGAAAGCAGAGACTAGGTTTTTAATTCATTTCTTTTTTTTTTTTTTTTTTAAGATAGGGTTTCACCATGTTGGCCAGGTCTTGAACTCCTGACCTCAGGTGATCCGCCCACCTCAGCCTCCCAAAGTGCTGAGATTACAGGCGTGAGCCACCACACCCAGCCTTTTTAATTCATTTCTTAATACCAATGCCTATCAAAGCACCTACTCACCTAGCAGAAAGTAGGTGATTAATCAATTATTTACCGAGCAAGTAAATGAATGATATTCTTAGAAACATCAGAACGTGGTGAATGTATATACCAGGCAGGGAAGGCTTATAGACAAAAGTGGTGAGAGAGAATTTACTTTGTTTTATTGGTAAATAGAATTCCCTGTTCTCAAAGCTTTTCAACTGAATTAATAGGGATGATAACTATAATGTCCTTCATCTGTGCTTTCTCTATATTAATCAGTCAGATTACATAAAGTGAATCTAAAAGTTAATTGTGTTCAACCTCTGAGTATCAGTTTCTTCATCTGTAATACAGGGATAATAACTGCTTACCTGATAAGATGGTAGTGAGGCTGTTAAATGAGACAAAGCAATTAAAGCATCAAGAATAGAGCCAGACATATAGGAAACACCTAACAAAAGTTTGATGTGGCTATTCAAGAATTGCTTTTAGAATATCTACTGCATTTGAAATACAGAGCTGAGGCATATACTAATATTACTACATTACATTTGTTAGGCTTTCACATCTATGAAGTGGCTAGGGGTATTTTAGCCCATTTTAGAGATTAAAAAACTGAATTTCAAATAGTTGCCAGATGATAGAACCAAGGTCTGAATATAGTTTTCTGATTCTAAGCCAGCACTCTATACTATATTTACTCTAAACTGTGAAATATGTGTATGTATTATTTCTCTAAAAAGAATACAATAGAGAAGATCAACAAGCTCAAATGTGGTTCTTTGAAAAGTCAAAAATGAATAAACTTCTAGTGAGACTTATCAAGAAAAAAGCAACAAGGCAAAGGAAACTAATATCATAAAAGTGAAATGACCATCACTATATATTTTTTCAAAAGCTACTTTTGATAAAATGTATACATATTTAAAAAGAAGACAAAATGAGCACGTTTCTGTAAAACTTTAAAACATTTAAATGAAATGGAAACTTTTTTAAAAAAACAAAATATAGCAAAGTTGATGCAAAAATAAATAAAAAGTATTTGACTTCTCATAACTTTTAAAGAAATGGAACTAGAAATTGAAAACCTACCCAAAAGAAAGTGAAATCAGAAGGCTTTAGGGATGAGTCTTTTTGCAATAATTTAAGAAGAAATCATTGTAACTTAATACAAATTCTTCCAGAAGACAGAAAAAGAGGGTATATTACCCATTTTATTTTAAGCAGCTAGGATAACCTTGATATCAAAATCTGACAAGGGTATTGCAAGGAAGTAAATGACAGGCCAGTCTCATTCATGGGGAAAGTTGCAAAAATCCTGAAGACATACATATTAGCAAGTCAAATCCAGCACTGTAGGAAAACAATGATAATTTATGATGAAGTTAGGTTTATCCCAGGAATGTAAAATTGGATTAACATTAGAAAATCGGTCAAAGTAATTCAGCATATTAACAGATTAAATTTTTTTTTGTTTGTTTTTTAAAGACGGGGTTTCACCATGTTGGTCAGGATGGTCTTGAACTCCCAACTTCAGGTGATCCGCCCAGCTTGGCCTCCAAAGTGCTTGGATTACAGTCGTGAGCCACCACACCCGCCCTAACAGATTAAATTTTTAAAAAGTCTTCTCAAACTATTCAGAAAAAAATTTATGAAATTCAACATGTATTTGTCATAAAACATTAAGCAAACTAATGCTAGAAAGCAATTTCTTAATGTAATAAAGAATATCTACTTTTATTTATTTTTTCTTTCTAAAGTACATTTGGATAAAATATCTATTTTTTTCTATTTATTTATAATTAATTTCTTTATTAAATAATTTAACTTTTATTTTTTATCAAAATGATCCATAATCGTTAAAAGTCAAATGTAATTTGTCACACAGAATTAGAATTAAAAAATAACATCAAACAGTTCTAAAGGGTCAATTGTGCAAAACGGAGTTCTCTCTTTCCTCCTCCTCTGTTCCTTTTCCCAATGATTACACCATTCAACTAGTTAGCTACCTCTTTGCATATTTATATCCATATTTCTAAAGAAGTGATATTTTTTAAAGTATTGGTTTTCTTTTCTGATTAAAACATTTAACTGAAGGGTAAAGATATAATGCTCTTACTTATTTCTCCAATTCACACACATACATTCTGTCCTGATTGTCCCATATATGATTTTTACTTTGATCTCTATTCAGCTAAAATTTGTTTATTTATATTTTATTTTATTTTATTTTATTTATTTTCGAGATGGAATTTCACTCTGTCACCCAGGCTGGAGTGCAGTGGCACAATCTTGGCTGACTGCAACCTCTGTCTCCCAGGTACAAGTGATTCTCCTGCCTCAACCTCCTGAACAGGTGGGATTATAGGCACCTACCACCATGACCAGCCAATTTTTTTGTATAAAATATCTATTTTTAAAAAGCTATAAAAACATACTAAACGGTGAAATTTCAGAGCATTTCCTTTAAGATTGGGAATTAGAAAAGGATGCCTACTATCACCCATTCTATTCAGCACTGTGCTAGCCAGTGCACAGAACAAGAAAAAAGAATGAAAGGTTTAATACATGGAAAGGGAGAAAAAAAATTATCTTTAGAGGATATGATTGCTTGCATAGAAAATCCAAAATAACATATACATAAATTACAGGAATAAAAAAGTATGGGAAAGTTTTTATTAGAAAAGGATTAAGTAAATTTTTATACATTGGGAAATAATTAGAAAATGATTTTTTTTAAGTTACCATTTATAATAGCATGGAAAATATCAGCACCTGTGAATATGTCTAACAAAAGATACATAAGAAAATGTAAATATTGAGAGAAATTAAAAGCCTAAATACATGCACTCTCAAATTAGAGGATTCAATATTGCAAAGATTTAAATTCTGCCCAAATTGACCTATAGATTCAATGTAATTCCAACTGAACTCCCAAAAGGTTGTATGTGAATATATGTGTGTTCTATGTGAGTTCATGTGAGTATGTGTGTGTGGCTTAACAAACTGATTATAAAACTTATATAGGAACCCCAAAGGCCAGGAATAGCCCAGATATGCCAGAACAAGGTAAAAAGATTTGCTCTATCAAATGTCAATATTTATATAAAGCTAAAGTTACCTTGACAGCATGGTATTGGCACAAGAGCAGACAAATAGAACAATGGAGCAGAATAGGGAGCTCAGAAATATACCACAATAGGCTGGGCATGATGGCTCACACCTATAATCCCACACTTTTGGGAAGCTAAGGCGGGTGGGTGGATCACCTGAGGTCAGGAGTTTGAGACTAGACTGGCCAACATGGCAAAACCCTGTCTCTACTAAAAGTATTAAAAAATTAGCCAGGTATGGTGGTGTGTGCCTGTAATCTCAGCTACTCGGGAGGCTGAGGCATGAGTGTTGCTTGAACCCGGGAGGCAGAGGTTGCAGTGGGCTGAGATCATGCCACTGCACTCCAGCCTGGGTGACAGAGCGAGACCCCTTCTCAAAAAAAAAAGTAAATAAATAAAAAATATATACATACATACATAGAGGATAATGTAGAATAGCTTTATGACTTTGAAGTAGTAAAAAATTTATTAAATCAGACCCCCAAATCACTAGTTATAATGAAAAATAATGATTATTAAAATTCAGGCTGGGCACGGTGGCTCATGCCTGTAATCCCAGCACTTTGGGAGGCCAAGGCAGGCAGATCATGAGGTCAAGAGTTCGAGACCAGCCTGGTCAACATAGTGAAATGCCATCTCTACTAAAAATACAAAAAAAATTAGTTGGGCTTGGTGGCGGGTGCCAGCTATCCCAGCTACTTGGGAGACTGAAGCAAGGAGAATTGATTCATCAAAAGATATTTAAGGAGAATGAAAATGGAAACCACAGAATCAATGTTTGTAATACACACTTGATAAAGGATTCAAGTATTTTAAAAAACTCTATAAATTAATGAAAAATTAAAATTACAGAAACCCAAATTAAATATGAACAAAATCTTGAAAAAGCACTTCACAAAATAGAAACTCAAATGCCAAATAAATGTATAAAAAGCTGCTCAATCTTGTTAACAAACAGGCAAATGCACACTAAAACCACAAGGAACTACCACTATACATGTATACTAGGCTTGCAAACATTTTAAAGTCTGACAGTTCCAAGAGTTGGTGAGGATGTAGAGCAATGGGAACCTTCAGACACTGCTGATGGAAGAATTTAGATAGAGTTGAAATAATACATATGCTATGATAAAATAATTCCACTCCCAATTTCTTCCTAGAGGAATGTGTACTTATGGGCATCAGGATACACATGCATGAATGTTCATTGCAGCAGTCTTTAAAAAGCAGAAATATTACTCAGTTCTATTCCTCTATCTCGCGACTCAGGAAAGAATCTGATATTCATTAACTGAACGTATCTGAAATAATGTGCTGTTATACCCTCTGTTCAAAGGCAAAACTTTCAGTAAAAGCTGCTCAGCCGTGTAGAGTGCTTAGTTTATGAAACTTTCTTTCCTCATTTTGCATTAATTTTTGAAGACCAGAAATGCCATTTCCAAAAATGTTAGTGGACACATAAAAATGGTCAAACGCTTTGTTAAACAGAATGAAATGAATGTATGTAGAAGTAAATAAATTAAACCTTAAGGACAAAATGCCTTAATATAATTGGTGGATCAATGTAGTTCAACAGGAAAAAAATGTAATAAGCTTATCTCATTGATATTACCAAAAAGAAATTCTCAATCAAGTTTTAATACACGTCCTATTTTTCCAGAGAAAACCCCTTTCCTACCTTGCCATTCTAAACCAGTTCACCTTCTCTCTCTCTCTTTTTTTTTTTCATTTTATTTTGGAGGGTTGGTACAGCTTTTGAAACTTTAATGATAAGAACAAATCTATTAGCTGTTGATTTCTTCTCAAAAGGCACTCTAATCTTTTAGAAAGCCTAGAAGTTTCATTTTTCAAGAACAATCTTACCATTAAAAAAAACTCAGTAAGACACAATGAATAGATAAGAAACAAATCAAAGAAAAAGAAGAAATCAAGTGTTTTGGAATATTTGGTGCACTGAATTTGTTCAAGATTAAGAAACCTAAACTTCTCATTGTAAATAGAAAGGGTACAAGTCCTTTCATTATATGCTGCCTATTTACTCCACAGGCCAAGAAAGGTAAAGGCTTTGGAGCCTGTGATCAAAGAGTCAACACTTAGGGTTTTGGTGATACTGGTAATGATTAAATAAGGCAATGCTGGGGCAAACACTGTTATACCCATGACCTGTGCATCCAAGGCAGCTTCTTCAGTTTCAAGTTGGGACAGTGGAGCACCAAGCAGAGGATCTAGAACAGCGTCCTGGTATTGGTAACAGCAGAGCAGCAATCCACCTGAAGCTCTGCAAGCCTACAACATTCTTTTTAACATCCCCAAGCTGGAAACATGTAAAATGTCCATAAGCCATACAAAAAATAAATAAAGTATGGTATTTTCTAACAGTAGACTATTACACTGCAAAGAAAATGAATGAGCAATGGCTATACACTACAACATGGATGAATCTTGCAAACAGACTTATCATAAGGCAGACACAAGGTATACATACTGATTATATTTTTGAAATATGAAAAATAGGGCAAACAACTATATTGTGTAGGATTCATAAATAGTTGATAAAACTATAAAGTAAAGCAAGAAAATTATTACCAAAATTAGTGGTTACTACTGGGGTGGAAGGTGATGGGATTATGATGGGAACAAGGTATGCAGGAGCCACTAGTGTGCTGGCATTGTTCTATTTCTTGTCCTGAGTAGTATTTATATGTCTCTTTACTTTATGACAACTAGGTAAACTGTATGTTTTATGTACTTTCTAAGTGTTATATTTCACAATGAAATGGTTTAAAAGCAATAAATTAGCATTTTGGTTTCTTTTTTAAAAAGAAAAAGTAGGTTGGGCACGGTGACTCATGCCTGTAACCCCAGCATTTTGGGAGGCTGATGCAGGCGGATCACCAGGTCAGGAGATCGAGACCATCCTGGCCAACAAGGTGAAACCCTGTCTCTACTAAAACACAAAAAAACTAGCTGGTGTGGTGGCACGTGCCTGTAGTCCCAGCTACTTGGGAGGCTGATGCAGAGGAATCACTTGAACCTGGGAGGCAGAGGTTACAGTGAGCCAAGATCATGCCACTGCACTCCAGCCTGGTGACAGAGCAAGACTCTGTCTCAAAAAAAAAAAAGAAAAAGTAATATTTATTGATTTAATTTTAATTTTTTTTTGAGACAGAGTCTCAATCTGTTACCCAGGCTGGAGTGCAGTGGTCTGATCATAGCTCACCGCAGCTTCAAACCCCTGGGCTCAAACAATCCTCCTGCCTTGGCCTCCCAAAGCACTAGGATTGTAGGCTTGAACCACTGCACCCAGCCTATATTTTTATTTATTTTTCTTATTTTTAAATTATTCTTTAAGTTCTGGGATAAATGTGCAGAACATGCAGGTTTGTTATATAGGCATACATGTGCCACGTTGGTTTGCTGCACCCATCAGCCCTTTATCTGTATTAGGTATTTCTCCCTTTTCCCCCTACCCCACGACAGGCTCTGGTGTGTGATGTTCCTCTCCTTATATCCATGTGTTTAACTTCCACTTACGAGTGAGAACACACAGTGTTTGGTTTTCTGTTCCTGTATTAGTTTGCTGAGAATAATGGTTTCCAGCTTCATCCATGTCCCTGCAAAAGATATGAACTCATCCTTTTTATGGCTGTATAGTAGTCCATGGTGTATATGTGCCATATTTTCTTTATATAGTCTATCACTGATGGGCATTTGAGTTGGTTCCAAGTCTTTGCTATTGTGAATAGTGCTGCAATAAACATACATGCGCACGTGTCTTTATAGTCAAACGATTTACAATCCTTTGGTTATATACCCAGTAATGGGATTGTTGGGTCAAATGGTATTTCTGGTTCTAGATCCTTGAGGAATCGCCACATTGTCTTGCACAATGGTTGAACTAATTTACACTCCCACCAACAGTGTAAAAGCGTTCCTATTTCTACACATCCTTGCCAGCATCTGTTGTTTCCTTTTTTTTTTTTTTTTTTTTTTTTGAGACGGAGTTTCATTCTTGTTGCCCAGGCTGGAGTTTCACTCTTGTTGCCCAGGCTGGAGTGCAATGGTGTGATCTCGGCTCACCGCAACCTCTGCCTCCCTGGTTCAAGTGATTCTCCTGCCTCAGCCACCCGTGTAGTTGGGACTACAGGCATGCACTACCACGCTAAGCTAATTTTTTGTATTTTTAATAGAAACAGTGTTTCTCCATGTTGGTCAGGCTGGTCTCGAACTCCTGACCTCAGGTGATCCACCCACCTCAGCCTCCCAAATCCCACACCTGGGATTATAGGTGTGAGACACTGTGCCCAGCCATTTCCTGATTTTTTAATGATCAACATTCTAACTGGCGTGAGATGGTACCTCGTTGTGGTTTTGATTTGCATTTCTCTGAAGACCAGTGATGATGAGCTTTTTTTCATATGTTTGCTGGCTGCATACATGTCTTCTTTTGAGAAGTGTCTATTCATATCCTTTGTCCACTTTTTTTTTTTTTTGAGACAGAGTCTCACTCTGTCGCCAGGCGCCAGGCTGGAGTGCAGTGGCACAATCTCGGCTCACTGCAACCTCTGCTTCCCAGGTTCAAGCGATTCTCCTGCCTCAGCCTCCTGAGTAGCTGGGACTACAGGCACACACCACCACACCCAGCTAATTTTTGTACTTTTAGTAGAGACGGGGTTTTGCAATGTTGGCCAGGAGAGTCTTGATCTCTTGACCTCGTGATCCGCCCACCTTGGCCTCCCAAAGTGCTGGGATTACAGGCTTGAGCCACCGTGCCCGGCCCTTTGCCCACTTTTTGGTGGGGTTGTTTGTTTTTTTCTTGTAAATTTGTTTAAGTTCCTTGTAGATTCTGTATATTAGCCCTTTGTCATATAGATAGATTACAAAAATTATCTGCCATTCTGTAGGTTGCCTGTTCACTCCAATGATAGTTTCTTCTGCTGTACAGAAGCTCTTTCATTTAAAAAATATGGAACGCTTCATGAGTTTGTGTGTCATCCTTGGGCAGGGGCCATGCCAATCTTCTCTGTATTGTTCCAGTTTTAGTATATGTGCTGCTGAAGTGAGCATGTATTTTGGTTTCTTAATCAGTCTCATGTCTCATAAGTATGCCTAACATTAGAGACTCAAGTTTGATAATTTGAATGGATTTATTTTTTTTGAGACAGAGTCTCACTCTGTCACCCCAGGCTGTACTGCAATGGTCTGATCACAGCTCACTGCAACCTCTGCCTCCCAGGTTCAAGCAATTCTTGTGCTTCAGCCTCCCGAGTAGCTGGGACTACAGGTGTGTGCCGCCACACCCAGATAACTTTTTGTTTTGTATTTTTAGTAGAAATGGGATTTCACCATGTTGGCCAGGCTGGTCTCAAACTCCTGAGCTCAAGTGATCTGCTTGCCTTGGCCCCTTAAAGTGCTAGGATTACAGGTGTCAGCCACCGTGCCCAGCTTTGAGTGGATTTTCAAAAGTGAGCACTAAGTTTGTAAAGCTGAGATTCCAAAATGACCCAAATTCAGGAGAGGTATAATATGGAAAGATATCTACACAGGAAAGAGAGAAAAATACTCGAGTTTAAATTCTGACTCTACAATTTGCTAGCTTTGCAATCTTGAACAGTTTCCTCATCTATAAAGTGCTGACATTTTAGGGTTGTGAGGATGTTCATAAGAGATAAAGTGGACAGGCTGGGCCTTGTGGCTCACACCTGTAATCCCAGCATTTTGGGAGGCTAACCCAGGAGGATCACCTGAGGTCAGGAGTTTGAGACCAGCCTGGCCAACATGGTGAAACCCTGCCTCTACTAAAAATATAAAAATACAAAAATTAGCTGGCTGTGGTGGCATGCACCTGTAATCCCAGTGACTCAGGAGGCTGAGTCAGAAGAATCTCTTGAACCTGGGAGGCGGAGGTTGCAGTGAGCAGAGATCACGCCACTGCACTCCAGCTTGGGTATCATAGTGAGACTCTGTCTCAGAAACAAACAAAAAGATATAAAGTGGACAAACTCTCAATAAAGGATACTTATTGTATATAACTTTCTTAGGTGCCTGACCTAAGGAGCTAACCAAGAGGCTGATATCTCATTCCTAAATGGACAATAATTTATCTCACCATGGAGATTTAAAATAGACAAAAAAACTTCTCCTTTTTAAAAAAAATTTACTGCATGCTCTTTACAAACAGTGAAAAATAAAAATCTTCTCTTGTTACCAAGCTATCATTTATCCATCCCTGAAAGACTGTTCATTAATCCAATAAATATTTATAGGGTACCAATCATATGTAAGGCATTATAACTTGTATAGTTCTGGCCATTGTTCCTTAAGAAATATGTAGTATTGTTAGAATATGTTCAGAGTTAGAAAGTTAAAATGATCTAAGAAATGTCCTTGAAGGGAAAGTGAAAGGCTGTCTTATGAGAACATGTGATAAAGATTTAGAATTTAATTTAAAACTACAAAGACTTGAAGGAATATGATCAGTCTTCAAAAACTCATGAAGGGTGAGGATAGGGAAGAGGTTTATTCAAATAATCCTGAAATACTAGAACTCTCTGGAAGGGCTTCCTTGAAGTTTGGGATAAACGAATATTTGTTTTCCTCTATATCTCTCCTGCTATAAGACTGTGAGCTCTTAAAAAGTAGGGACCTTTCTTATCCATGTTTATGTCACTTTTCAAATAAGATCATTTTAACCCACTAGGCCAGGAGTGGGCAGACTTTTCTCATAAAGGGCCAGGTAGTAAATATTTTAGGCTTTGTGGGTCATATGGTTTAATCACAACTATCAAATCTCTTACTGTAGCACAAAAGCAGCCATAATATGTAAACAGACAGATCTGGCTGCCAATAAAATTTTATTTATAAAACAGAAGGCAGACAGAATTTGACCTACAGGCCAAAGTTTGCTGACCCCTGCAGCATGGGGATAAGGATTATGTCTACTGTGCCTACATTAAACTATCAGTGTCTACAAAATTGCACATGAATATTTATTGATTATTGAATTTCAGAACCTTCAATAGAGGCTTACAGAAACTAAGACCTTAATATATATTTACAGAATTAAACCATAATTAAAAGTAAGTACTATTTTACAAGGAGGTTAACTTTAAACATTTATGTGGTTCATAAACTTTAGATGAATCTGTGTATGGCAGTTCTACATATATTATTTTAAAACAAGCATTTGGGAGATGTTGCCTTAACTATTTCATGCTGTTGTATTAGGAAGAACAACTTTGCTCTTCCATGAATTGTACCTTGATGCATTTGAGATTTACCTGAACCAGTACTAATGGATACATCTAATAGGGATAAATAAGTGTAATGATACACAGGGCAGGACAGCTAAGGTTTAGGCTCAGGTCACTGAAGTTTAGTAAGTACTAAAAATTTTAGATAATGTTTTCAGAAGATTATGTAATTTAATGTCTTTTTCTATTTACAGGTTGATAACATACACATCCTTAGTTGGCAGGTAAAAGTTAAAGGAGGAAGTTATCAGACAGCTCACATTGTCCACACATTTATGGATCCTATCATGAATTATCAAGTAGAGGAATTTAGATTTGTTTATTCCCAGGGCCAACTGAAACCCTTCCATAAAGGATGTGCCCATAAGAGTTACCTTGATGTTTTCTTCCTGAAGTAAGCTATTATGTTGCTTTAAGTCCAAGTTCTTCCCTCGTTCATATCGAAGCTCATTTTCAGCTGAGTTGCATAAAACCTGGAGCCGGTGCAAATTCTGGCGAAGTTGCTGTACTTCCTCTTGCTGGTTGTATTTTAGTTTTTCTCCAGATGATGGATGCTACAGCAAACATTTTAAAAGAGAAACATGGACAATTAGAAGGAATATTGGTAAAACATGCGTTCAAGCTGTCAAAACCAGAATTGTAGAATGTGATTACTCACATGTAAATGTTTTTGGAGTTAGCTTATCTATAACAAACTACTCTTTTATATTTATGGATAGTTGGTACATGTTCATATAATACCTGTTATATTAGAGTGAAAATAAGAAAATTATGTTAACAAAAGCAGTTAGGCACAGAAAACTAACCTTATTCTTCATATCAATGATAGAAGCACAGACAATTTTAGAGTAAAACACATTTAAAATGGGAAGTTCAAAGAGTCTATATGTTAAGAAGTAGAGTGAGAGACAGAGATTGTGTGTGCGCTTGTGTGTGGTGTCTGTTGGCAAAAAGAAAGAGGAAACTTAGTAAGAGACCTAAGTTTCTAGCCTTCCTCATCAGTTTCCTTTTACTACCCTATGATTCTTCTACCATAAACACACTCCCATAAAACATACTCTTCTAAGGCTGAATAGTATTGCATTTTGTACACACACACACACACACACACACACACACACACACACACAAAGCTTCTGCAGATATCTCTTTGACATACTGGTTTCAAATCCCTTGGATATATACCTGGAAGTGGAATTGCTGGATCATATGAGTAGCTCTATTTTTAATTTTTTGAGGAACCTCCATACTGTTTTCCGTATTGGCTGTACTAATTTACATTCACATCCACAGTGTTAAAGTGTTCTGTTTTCTCCACATCCTTGCCAACACTTATCTTTTGTCTTTTTGATAAAAGCCATTCCAATAGGTGTGAAGTGATATCTCATTGTGGTTTTAGTTTGCATTTCCCTAATAATTCACGGCGTTGAACATTTTTTCACATACCTGTTGGCCTTTTGCATGTCTTCTTTTGAGAAATGTCTATTTGCATCCTTTGCCTATTTTTTAATTGGATTATTTGTTTTCTTGCTATTGAGTTGTTTGAGTTCCTTATATATTTTGGATATTACCCCCTTATCAGATGTATGATCCACAAATATTTTTGCCCATCTGTAGGCTGTCTCTTTACTCTGTTGATTGTTTCCTTTCCTGTGTAGCTTTTTAACTTGATGCAACCCCAATTGTCTATTTTGCTTTTAGAGTCAAATCAAAAAAATCTTTGTCAAGAAAAACGTGAAATATTTTCCGTAAGTGTCAATCATGGATGAATGGAAAAGAAAATATGGTACACACACACACACACACACACACACACACACACAATGCAATACTGTTCAGCCTTTAAAAAGAAAGAAATCCTACGGTGGCTCACGCCTGTAATCCCAGCACTTTGGGAGGCCAAGGCAGGTGGCTTGCCTGAGCTCAGGAGTTTGAGACCAGCCTGGGCAACATGGTGAAACTCCATCTCTACTAAAATACAAAAAATTAGCTGGGCATGGCGGCATGCATCTGTAGTCCCAGCTACTCGGAAGGCTGAGGGAGAGAACTGCAAGAACCCAGGAGGCGGGGGTTGCAGTGAGCCAAGATTGCACCCCTACACTCCAGCCTGGGCGACAGAGCAAAGCTCTGTCTCAAAAAAAATAAAAATAAATAAATAAATAAATAAAAAGAGAGAAATCCTTTCATTTGTCACAACATGAACGAACTTGAAGGGCATTATGCTAAGTGAAATAAGTCAGGCACAGAAAGACAAATACTGCATGATCTCACTTATATGTGGACTCTAAAAAAGCTGAACTTATAAAGTTGAACTCATAGAAGCAGCAAGTAGAATGGTGGTTGCCAGAGACTGGGGAGGGGAGGCATGGAATGGGAAGATGTTGGTCAAAGGGTGCAAAGCTTCTGATAGGCAGGATAAATTCTGTAGATGTATTGCATAGCATGGTGACTATACTTAATGTGTTGTATACTTGAAAATTGCTAAAAAGAGTAGCTCTTAAATGTTCTCCCCACAAAAAGTATGTGAGATGATAGATATGTAAATTAGCTTGATTTAATCATTTCACCATGTATACATATATCAAAACATCAGGTTGTACACCACAAATATACGATATTTGTCAATAATCCTGAATAGACTGGGCATGGTAGCCCACGCCTGTAATCCCAGCACTTTGGGAGGCTTAGGTGGGTGGATGACCTGAGGTCAGGAGTTCGAGACCAGCATGGCCAACATGGTGAAATCCCATCTCTACTAATAGTACAAAAACTAGCCAGGTGTGGTGGCGTGCACCTGTAGTCCCAGCTACTTGGGAGGCTGAGGCATGAGAATCGCTTGAACCTGGGGGGTGGAGGTTGCAGTGAGCCAAGATCACGCCATTGCATTCCAGCCTGAGTGACAGAGAGAGACTCTGTCTCCAAAAAAAAACAAAAAACAAATAAAGTCCTGAATAAAGCTATAAAAATAAAGCACATGTATCAAACACCAGCAATACACTTTCCTATCAGGCTTCTCCAGTGAAATAAGAGAACTGTCATTTGGATATTCTACAAAAGGTAGGCACAAGTAGGTATGCTGAATAGATAAACAATTCAATTTTATACAATTCAATAGATAAGATATTCTTAGTGTTTCCTTAGTCCTGGTTCAGTATGCTTCCTGTCTACAACTTTCTAAAAAGCCCATGTCATTATTTTAGTTTTAGCTTGCTTATATCCCCAAAGTAACACAGAAGCCCTCAAGTCCTGTTGGCTCTTCAATTCCTATTTTGGTTTAGCTAAAAAGGCAATCTAAATACAATCTGCTTTTCTTAGAGCTGCAAGACTCTAAGATCCCTAGAAAAAAATCTTCAATGGAGTATAATGTAATTATGAAGAAGCCTCAGTTTTTAAAAATTTCTTCTAAAAAAACCAGTATACATGTGCAGAATGTGCAGGTTTGTTACATAGGTATATGTGTGCCCTCGTGGTTTGCTGCACCTATTGACCCATCCTCTAAGTTCCCTCCCCTCACCTCCCACCCTCCACAGGCCCTGGTGTGTGTTATTCCCCTCTCTGTAACCATATGTTCTCAATGTTCAACTCCCACTTATCAGTGAGATAACATGCAGTGTTTGGTTTTCCATTGTTGTGTTAGTTTGCTGAGGATGATGGCTTCCAGCTTTATCCATGTCCCTGCAAAGGACATGATCTCATTCCTTTTTATGGCTGCATAGCATTCCATGGTGTATATGTACCACATTTTCTTTATCCAGTCTATAATTGATGGACATTTGGGTTGGTTCCATGTCTTGGCTATTGTAAATAGTGCTGCAATAAACATACATGTGAATGTATCTTTACAGTAGAAGGATTTATATTTCTTTGGGTATATACCCAGTAATGGGATTACTGGGTCAAATTGTATTTCTGGTTCTAGATCCTTGAGGAATCACCATGCTGTCTTCCACAGTGGTTGAACTAATTTACATTCCCACCAACAGCATAAAAGCGTTCCTATTTCTCCACAGCCTCACCAGCATCTATTGTTTCCTAACTTTTTAATAATTGCCATTCTGACTAGCGTGAAATGGTATCTCATTGTGGTTTTGATTTGCATTTCTCAGATGGTCAGTGATGTTGAGTTTTTTTTCATGTTTGTTGGACACGTAAATGTCTTCTTTTGAGAAGTGCCTGTACATATCCTATGCCCACTTTTTGATGGGGTTGTTTTTTTCTTGTAAATATGTTTAAGTTCTTTGTAAATTCTGGATATTAGACCTTTGTCAGATGGGTAGATTGCAAAAATTTTCTCCCATTCTGCAGGCTGCCTGTTCACTCTGATGATAGTTTCTTTTGCAGTGCAGAAGCTGTTTAGTTTAATTAGATCTCATTTGTAAATTTTGGCTTTTGTTGCGATTGCTTTCAGCATTTTTGTCGTGAAGTCTTTGCCCATGCCTATGTCCTAAATGGTACTGCCTAGATTTTCTTCTAGTGTTACTATGGTTTTGAGTTTTACATTTAAGGCTTTAATCCATCTTGAGTTAATTTTTGTTTAAGGTATAGGGAAGGGGTCCAGTTTCAGTTTTCTGCATATGGCTAGCCAGTTTTCTCAGCACCATTTACTAAATAGGAGATCCTTTCCCCATTGCTTCTTTTTGTCAGGTTTGTCGAAGATCAGATGGTTGTAGATATGTTGTGTTATTTCTAAGGTCTCTGTTCTGCTCCACTGGTCTATGTGTTTGTTTTGGTACCAGTACCATTCTGTTTTGGTTACTGTGGCCTTGCAGCATAGTTTGAAGTCAGGTAGCATGATGACTCCAGCTTTGTTCTTTTTGCTTAGGAATGTCTTGGCTATGCGGCTTTGGTTCCACGTGAAATTTTAAATAGTTTTTTTTTTCTAATTCTATGAAGAATGTCAATGGTAGTTTGATGGGAACAGCACTGAATCTCTAAATTACTTTGGGCAGTATGGACATTTTCATGATACTGATTCTTCCTATCCATGAGGATGGAATGTTTTTCCATTTGTTTGTGTTCTCTCTTATTTCCTTGAGCAATGGTTTGTAGTTCTCCTTTCACATCCCTTGTTAGCCGTATTCCTGGGTATTCTCTTTGTAGTGATTGTGAATGGGAGTTCATGATTTGACTCTCTGCTTGCCTATTGTTGATGTAAAGGAATGCTTGTGATTTTTGCACATTGATTTTGTATCCTGACACTTTGCTGAAGAAGTCACTTATCAGTTAAGTTTTTGGGCTGAGATGATGGGGTTTTCTAAATATAAAATCACGTCATCTGCAGAGACAACTTGCCTGATTGCCAGAACTTCCAATACTACACTGAATAAGAGTGGTGAGAGACGGCATCCTTGTCTTGTATGAGTTTTCAAAGGGAATGCTTCCAGCTTTTGCTCATTCAATATGATATTCGCTGTGGGTTTGTCATAAATAGCTCTTATTATTTTGAGATATGTCCCATTACTACCTAGGTTATTGAGAGTTTTTAACGTGAAGGGATGCTGAATTTTATCAAAGGCCTTTTCTGCATCTATTGAGAGAATCATGTGGTTTTTGTCTTTGATTCTGTTTATGTGATGGATTATGTTTATTGATTTGTGTATGTTGAATCAGCCTTGCATCATAGGGATGAATCTGACTTGATCGTGGTGGAAAAGTTTTTTGATGTGCTGCCGGATTCAGTTTGCCAGTATTTTATTGAGAATTTTCGCATTGATGTTCATCAGGGATATTGACCTGAAGTTTTCTTTTTTTGTTGTGTCTCTTCCGAGTTTTAGTATCAGGATGATTCTGGCTTCATAAAATGAGTTAGGGAGGAGTCCCTCCTTTTCAATTGTTTGGAATAGTTTCAGAAGGAATGGTACTAGCTCCTCTTTGTATTTCTGGTAGAATTCAGCTGTGAATCCTTCTGGTCCTGGGGTTTTTTTAGTTGGTAGGCTATTAGTTACTGCCTCAATTTCAGGGCTTGTTATTAGTCTATTCAGGGATTCAACTTCCTCCTGGTTTAGTCTTGGCAGGGTGTACGAGTCCAGGAATTTATCCATTTCTTCTAGATTTTCTAGTTTATTTCCATAGAGGTGTTTATAGTATTCTCTGATGGTAGTTTGTATTTTTGTGGGGTTAGCGGTGATATTCTCTTATGATTTTTATTGTATCTATTTGATTTTTCTCTCCCTTTTTTAAATTAGTCTAGCTATTGGTCTACCTGTTTTGTTAATTTTTTCCAAAAACCAGTTCCCGACTGGGCGCGGTGGCTCACACCTGTAATTCCAGCACTTTGGGAGGCCGAGGTAGGCAGATCATGAGGACAGGAGTTCAAGACCAGCCTGGACAGCATGGCGATACCCCATCTTTACTAAAAATACAAAAAATTAGCCAGGCATGGTGGTGCGTAAAGAGGGAAATTTATCAACATAGATCAAAAAAGACAAAGAAGGGCACTACATAATGGTAAAGGGAACAATTCAACAAGAAGAGCTAACGATTCTAAATATATATGCACCCAATACAGGAGCATCCAGATTCATAAAACAAGTTCTTAGAGACCTACAAAGAGACTTAGACTCCCACACAATAGTGGGAGACTTTAACACCGCACTGTCAGTATTACACAGATCAATGAGACAGAAAATTAACAAGGATATTCAGGACTTTAACTCTGTTCTGGATCTAATGGACCTAGTAGACGTCTACAGAACTCTGTGTGTGTCTTCGCATGTAAGATGGGTCTTGACTCCTTATCCAATTTGCCAATCTGTGTCTTTTAATTGGGGCATTTAGCTCATTTACATTTAAAGTTAGTATTGTTATGTGTGAATTTGATCCTGTCATCATGATGCTATTTGATTATTTTGCACACTAGTTTATCCAGTTTATTTGTAGTGTCATTGGTCTTTATATATCAGTATGTTTTTGCAGTGGCTGGTATCGGTTTTTCCTTTCCATATTTAGTGCTTCTTTCAGGAGCTCTTGCAGGGCAGGCCTAGTGGTAATGAAATCCCCCAGCATTTGCTTGTCTGGAAAGAATTTTATTTCTCCTTCGCTTATGAAGTTTAGTTTTGCTGGATATGAAATTCTGGGTTAAAAATTCTTTAAGAATGTTGAATATTAGCCCCTAATCTCTTCTGGCTTGTAGAGTTTCTGCTGAGAGGTCTACTGTTAGACTGATGGGCTTCCCTTTGTAGGTGACCTGGCCATTCTTTATGGCTGCCTTTAACAGTTTTTCCTTCATTTTGACCTTGGAGAATCTGATGATTATGTATCTTGGGGTAGATCTTCTCATGGAGTATCTTAATGGTAGAAGAACACTCACTTTGGAATTAGATACACCTGTGTTTCAATCCTGACTCTACTACTTATTAATGGGTGATCCTGGAAAGATTACTTCATCTTTCTATACTTCAATTTCCTCATCTTAAGATGTGGATAATAATGATTACTGCTGGATGGGGTGAAGAGTTAGTAAGATAACACATGCAAACACTTAGCACAATTGCTGGCACTTAATAAGCACTCAATAATGTTACCCATTACTGTTGATGCTTCATAACTTTAACTGTCTTCATTTTCCACCTAAAAACAACCTGGAATGCCTTGATTACCATTCTACCTTCTTGTTTAACCATTATATAACAGCTTTTAACAATTAATTCATAATCAACAGCCTATAGGACCATTTAACATACCAAAACAGAGATACTACATACAAGAGATGCACCCCATTTTTACCAAGGGGACAAAGGCCCAAAAGTTTTAGCTTCTTTGGAAGGCCGGAAAAACCAGAACAGTAGTTCTTCCCGTCTATATTTTCCAGGTCAGCTACTCTGCCAGAGTAGAAATGCAAATTATTTTTCAACACAGTCAGCTATTGAAGCAGCTAGGCAAGCAGCCAACAAGAGTCTCTATTTTTTTTCCCACGATATAATCCTGGTAGAAAGTTACTGCAGAGCATATACACTCAATCAGGTTACTAGGAACCACATAAAAGAGAAAGGTAAGTACACAGGGGTCTTTTTTTTTTTTCTCAATCAACAGATCTATTATGCCAATTAATTCATAATGAACAGCCTATAGGACCATTTAACATACCAAAAACTTCATTTATTCATCTGTAAATTAAAGACATAAGACCAGATGATGCCTAACATCTTTTCCAGCTTCCTTAAGAATTAAAATAAGTTGGAACTAGCCTTAACAATCCTAATTTTATCAGCTTTTAATATTTTAAAATATTATTTTAATAAAATAAATTTTAAGTACAAATGAACTTCATAGACTGGTGTAGGGATCCATGAGCCCCACACATTGGGTGCCAGAATGTAGAGAACCAGCCCTACATCACCCATGGGTACCCCGAGTTCAGTGGGACAAAGGAATGAGAAAAAGATAGATTAAGAGAGAAAGTGGGACCAGGGGGCTACCACTTTATTACTTTGGAGGAGACAGTAAAGGCCCCTAACTCTGATCATCCACACTATTTATTGGTTATAATCACTTTGATCTATAGGGTAGGGGTGGAGTGATGGTGGAGTGAATTAGTGAGCCAGAAGTGAATCAGTGAGCCAGAACTGGTGTGTCATCCTAAGGATTGATAACAGTGGCAATTTGGGAGTTTCACAAAACAAGAACATGTGGTTATCTTTAGCCTATTATCTATGTGCAGCTAATGAACACGGGCCTTACATGGAGCCTACAAGTCTGGCTACATTACAGTGCTACGAAGGGGTTTTACATCCTTGAGCACAATGTTTATGGTAACAGAGCCTAGGTCACCCTGCACCAGAACATGAGGCATGGAGAGGCCTTCCTCCTTAGAGGAATTGGTTATGTTACTCATAACCAATGTATGCAGGCACTCTGTAAGTCCTTTCTCCTTTGCTGTTTTTTCCAACAGACTGGTCCCAATGGCAAGTTCAATCCTATAGTGGCAATAGAGTGAAGACTACTGGCTAAGACTTCAAACTATACTACAAGGCTACAGTAATCAAAACAGCATGGTACTGGTACCAAAACAGAGATGTAGACCAATGGAACAGAACAGAGGCCTCAGAGGTAACACAACATATCTACAACCATCTGATCTTTGACAAACCTGACAAAAACAAGCAATGAGGAAAGGATTCCCTGTTTAATAAATGGAGTTGGGGAAACTGGCTAGCCATGTGCAGAAAGCAGAAACTGGACCCCTTCCTAACACCTTACACTAAAATTAACTCCAGATGGATTAAAGACTTAAACATAAGACCTAACACCATAAAAACCCTAGAAGAAAATCTAGGCAAAACCATT
>CAUYLG010046499.1:0-27292 GCA_963573385.1 Cacajao melanocephalus | reverse complement strand
GTTTGTCATAAATAGCTTTTATTATTTTGAGATATGTTCCATCAATACCTAGTTTATTGAGAGTTTTTAGCATGAAGCAGTGTTGAATTTTATTGAAGGCCTTTTCTGCATCTATTGAGATAATCATATTGTTTTGTCATTGGTTCTGGTTAAGTGATGGATGACATTTATTGATTTGCATATGTTGAACCTGCCTTGCATCCCAGGGATGAAGCCGACTTGATTATGGTAGATAATCTTTTGATCTGCTGCTGGATTCAGTTTGCCAGTATTTTATTGAGGATTTTGCATTGATGTTCATGAGGGATATTGGCCTGAAACTTTCTTTTTGTGTTGTCTCTCTGCCAGGTTTTGTATCAGGATGATACTGGCCTCATTGATTTTTGCATTGATGTTCATCAGAGATATTGGCCTGAAATTTTCTTATTTTCTTATGTCTCTGCCAGGTTTTGCTATCAGGATGATGCTGGCCTCATAAAATGAGTTAGGGAGGCATCCCACTTTTTCTATTTTTTGGAATAGTTTCAGAAGGAATGGTACCAGCTCTTTGTACCTCTGGTAGAATTCAGCTGTGAATCCATCTGGTCTCGGACATTTTTTGGTTGGTAGGCTATTAATTACTGCCTCAATTTCAGAACTTGTTATTGATCTATTCAGGGATTTGGCTTATTCCTGGTTTAGACTTGGGAGGGTATATGGGTCGAGGAATTTATTCATTTTTTCTAGATTTTCTAGTTTATTTGCTTAGAGGTATTTATGATATTCTCTGATGGCAGTTTGTATTCCTGTGGGATCAGCAGTGATATCCCCTTTGTCATTTTTTAAAAGTTTTTACCACAATAAAAATTTTTTAAAATAAATTTTTAAAAATTTTAATGTAAATTTTTAAAAATGTTATAAAAATATAGAAGAATATATGTTAATAGATATATTGAAGATAATTTACAGTCAAATTTGTCACAAACATGTTTTTTAGTTTACCATTTGTGTTTTAATTTTCTTACCTTTATGTTGATTTAAGATGTTTTCATTTTTAGGTCTTAATAGTCTCATATTCTCATTTTTATTTAGTTTGCTGGTTTCTTACTATAGTGGTATTACCTTATATTTGCTTCTTGTATTTTACTTTGATTTTTTAACTTTTTAATTTACTTGTTTATGTTGTTCCATGCTGTTATATAAATATGTAAGTTTTTCTGTACCTAATTAACTGTGTATGTTGTATTTAGGCTTTTTGTTTGTTTGTTTTTTCTTGTGCAAGCAACACAATCACACACACAGTAGCTCTAAAACATTTTATCTACTGACCAAATCCTCATTCTAGTTCTTTTTTCACATTTTCATAGATATGTGTGCTTTTACCTAAAAATTAAATAATCACATGGAGATATTTATTGGTATATCCTTAAAATATTACCCTATGTAGAAGTCAGATATCTGGTGAATCCACTCGAGTATAATATATCTCTCTTTTTTTCATATATTCTTTTTAGTTCTTCATTAAAAAGTATTTTGGATATTGCATTACTAATAATGATCTCAATAACTGCATGTGGTTGTTATTAAGAAGGAAATTAGAAACCTACAACCTACTATGACTACAATCATATAATATTTTTAATGGTCACATATAGAAACTCCCATTATTTAAGAAATAATGCTCTAAAAGAAGTCATTTTGTATAAAAAGAATATTAATAGCAATCATGTACCTTATGCTCTGAGCATGCTGGATGTCGACCTGTTTTTATTTACTCTGTATTTCTTTAGCTTACGCCTAGATCAAACTTTGTATACATGAGTTTAAAAACCTTGCATATGAATTCATATTAACAACAGTTTAATTTTTGTAATAATACTTCATGTTAATTATTTTATTCAATCTCAAATTCAGACTGGGAAGGTGGGGGAGGTTCCATTAGTCACAATTCAGATGAGAAAATTGAAGCCCAGCAAGGTTAAGTAAAAAGAATTAGGTTGCACTTCCAACAAAGAGCAAAACTGGAACTGGACGCCAAGTATGCAGAATGTTGTTGCGTTCTATCACACACAAAAGAAGTCAGTGCTCATCTAACACAAGACAGATAATATTTTAATATTATGTTTTAGTTACCTGTAATTAATCAGAACTGTCATATGATGATTTGCCACTGTTATATGTGTATTTTTTAAACAGCTGCTTTGAGATACTTGTTTCATGCTCAGATCACATTTAAATGTTTATTTAAGGCTGTATATGTATGAGGTAGCCTCAGTGACAATAGGTCTAATAAACCTAAAAAACACTTTCTATAAATACTTGTTCAATACTTTCATAACCAATATTAATGAAAAAGAAAATGAAAGATTTCTTGGCTTTCAAAATTTAATTTGGGAACTGAGTATTTCTTAAACATTTTTTAAACTGCAGTCTTATGACAGTTAAATTAGAAAGTTAAAGAAAACAGGCCAGGTGCAGTGGCTCACTCTTATAATCCCAGCACTTTGAGAGGCCAAGGAAGGAAGATCCTTTGAGACCAGCCTGGGCAACATGATGAGACACTGTCTCTACAAAAAATGTAGAAATTATCCAGGCTTGGTGGCATGTACCTGCAGTCCCAGCTACTTGGGGGGCTGCAGTGGGGGACTGAGGTTGGTGGCTTGCTTGAGCCCGGGAGGGCTAGGCTGCAGTAAGCCTAGACAGCACAACTGCACTCCAGCCTGGGTAACAAAGTGAGACCCTGTTTTTAAAAACAAAAGGAACACAAATATTTTTTTAAAAGGCTTTAGCTGGGTGCAGTGGTGCATACCTGTAATCCCAGCCTCTTGGGAAGCTGAAGTGGGAGAATTCTTGGATTCCAGGAGTTCAAAACCAGGCTGGGAAAAATTAATAAGACCTCATCTCTAGAAAATAAATAAGTAAATAAATGCATACATAAAATATGACAGACATATTAAAAACAGAATTTGAGACATTTAGCTCAAGACAATAAATATCCAAGTGCTCTATTTGATAGCTGAGAAAGTTTAAGAGTTAGTGATAGGACTTAGATTTGAATATGGGCCTGTTCAAAGCAGAGCTTATATTCTCAATTATGCACTTTCTGTAAATAAGAGAAAAATATAAAAGACAGAAATAAATACAAATTAGGCTAAATTAAAAACCATGGCCAAGTAAAACAATAGAAATGTAAGACTTTTATAAATTTACTTTTAATTTTTAAAAATAATTTTAAAAGTTTTTAGTTTAGATTCAGGGGGTACATGCACAAGTTTGTTACATGAGCATATTGTTTGATGCTGAGGTTTGAGGTATGAATGACCCTCACCCAGATTGTTAGCATAGTACCCAATAGGTAGTTTTTCAGTACTTTTCTCCCTCTTTGTTTTCCCCCATTTAGTAGTCTTTGTCTGTTGTGCTCATCTTTATGTTCATGCGTAAACAATGCTTAGCTCCCACTTGTGAGAACATGCGATATTAAGTTTTCCATTCCTGTGTTAGTTTGCATGGGATAATGGCAAAGAACACGATTTCCCTTTTTATGGCTGCATAGTATTCCACAGTGTAAATGTATTACATTTTCTTTATCCAGTCTACCATTGATGGCCACCTAGGTTAATTCCACGTCTTTGGCATTGTTAATAGTGCTGTAATGAACATATGAGTGCGTATGTCTTTCTGGTAGAACAATTTATTTTCCCTTGGGGATACACCAGTAATAAACAATGCTTAGCTCCCCAGGATTGCTGGGTCAAATGGTACTTCTGTTTTAAGTACTTTGAGAAATCTTCAGACTCCTTTACACAGTGGCTGTACTAATTTACATTCCTACCAACAGTGCATACACATCTCCCTTTCTCTGAAGCCTCATGAGTCTCTGTTGTTTTTTGACATTTTAATGGTAGCCATTCTGACTGATGTGACATGGTTTCTCATTGTGGTTTTGATTTGCATTTCTCTGATAATTAGTGATGTTCAGCATTTTTTTCATATATTTTTGGCCATTTGTATATCCTCTTTTGAGAAATGTCTGTTCATGTCTTTTGTCCACTTTTTAATGGGGTTGTTTTTTGCTTGTTAAGGTGTGCAAGTTCATTATAGAATCTAGATCTTAAACCATTATCAGATGCATAGTTTTTGAATATTTTCTCCCTTTCTTAAGTTTCTGTTTATTCTTTTGATAGTTTCTTTTGCTAAGCAGAAGATCTTTAGTTTAATTAGGCCTCACTTGTCAATTTTTTGTTTTGTTGCAATTGCTTTTGAGGCCTTGGTCATAAATTCTTTCCTAAGACTGATGTCCAGAATGGCATTTCCTGGGTTTTGTTACAGGATTCTTATTGTTTGAGGTATCACATTTAAATCTTCAATCTATCTGGAGTTAATTTCTCTACATAGAGAAAAGTAGACATCCAGTTTTATTCCTCTGCATATGGCCAGCCATCTATCTTAGCACCATTCATTGAATAGAAAGTTCTTTACCTGTTGCTTATTTTCTTGTCAACTCTGTTGAAGATCAGATAACTGTAGATATGAAGCTTTATTTCTAGGTTCTCCGTTTTTTTCCATTGATCTATTTCTGTACCAGTACCTTGCTGTTTTGGTCACTGTAGCTTTCTAGTATAGTTTGAAATCAGATAATGTGATGCCTTCAGCTTCCTTCTTTTGCTTAGGATTGCTTTGCCTATTTGGATTCTTCATTCCTTCCAAATGAATTTTAGAATTTTTTTTTTCTAATACTTTGAAAAATGATATTGGTAACTTGACAGTAATAGCATTGAATCTGCAGATTGCTCTGTGCAGCATAGCCATTTTAGTGACATTTTGATTCTTTAAATCTGTGAGAATGGAATGTTTTTCCATTTGGTTTGTGTCAAATGAAGAAATATAAGACTTCAGTTTTGTATCAACTTATTGATAGAAGTTTAATGGAGGTAATGGAAGTTAATGAGGGTTGTAACATTCCTGAATTCTTAATTTTAAACTCTCTAATGTCTGGTCACAACCAATTATCTTTTCAGTTTTTCTCACTTGGTCACTCCTTCTGAAGTTGTTCTCTGACCACATCAGGTTTTCTCCTAATTTATGTTTGGATTTTTCTCATCTTCCTGTTTATAACATGCCATCCAAAATAGTCACTAGGGGAAGCACCAAGCTTCTATCGTTGTTTAGGAGCATGTGCAGAAACTTTTCAAACACTCTTCATTAATAAATACTAAGCTTGATTGGTTTTTATAAAAAGAATATATGAACATTTTTGGACACAAAATATTTTTTCAAATTTTATTTTTTGTAGAATTATATGCACCGTATAGGCATGCCTTAGAGATACTGCAGGTTTGATTCCAGACCACCGTAATAAAAGTTAATATCATGATAATGTGTTACTCAGTGTTTTGGTTTCTCAGTGCATATAAATGTTATGTTTATTCTATGTGCTGATCTCTTAAGTAATACTATGATGTCTAAAAGACAATGTACATACCTTAATTAAAATGTTAGCTAAAAATGCTAATAATCTGAGCCTTCATCAAGTCATAATCTTTTTAAAAAAACTGTTTTATTAAAAAATATTTTTTTAGATACAGGGTGTCACTGTGCCGCCCCTTGAGTATAGTGGCTTTTCACAGAAACAATCCGAATACTGATCAGCATGGGAGTTTTGACCTACTCTGTTTATCAACCTGGTAGTCCCGCACTCCCAGAGTGTCACCATACTGATGCTGAACTTAGTACAGACAACTGATTGGAATAGTGCACCACAGCACAAGACTCCTGGGCTCAATTGATTTTCCTGCCTCAGCCTCCTGAGTAGCTGGGACTACAGGCATGTGCTGCCGCACCTGGAAAGTCCTAATCTCTTTCCTGGTGGACAGTCCTGCCTTGATATTTTTGGCTATTGACTGATCAGAATGGTGGTTGCTAAAAATAGGAATGGCTGTGGAAATTTATTGAAATAAGACAAGTTTAAAGGTTGCCACATGAATTGACTCTTCCTTTCACAGAAGATTTCTCTGTGGCATTCAGTGTTGTTTGATATCATTTTGCCCATAATAGAACTTCCTTCAAAATTTGAGTCAGTCCTATTAAACCCTCCTGCTGCTTTAACGACTAAGTTTATGTAATGCTACAAATTCTTGGTTGTTATCTCAACAAAATTCAGAGCATCTTCACCAGACATAGATTCCATCTCAGGAAACCACTTTCTTTGCTTATCTATAAAAAGTAATTCCTCATCCATTCAATAATTTTATCATGAGATTTCAGCAATTCAGGCACATCTTCAGTCTCTACTTCTAATTCTAGTTCTCATGCTGTTTCCGACATATCTGTAGTTACTTCCTCCACTGAAGTATTAAACCCTTCAAAGTCATCTATGAGGGCTGGAATCAACTTCTTCCAAACTCCTGTGAATATTGATATTTTGACCTCCTTCTATGAATTACAAATATTCTTAATGATATCTAGAATGGTAAATCCATTCCAGAAGGTTTTCAGTTTATTTGCCCAGATCCATCAGAGGAATCACTTTCTAGGGCAGCTATATCCTTACAAAGTGTATTTTCTAAATAATAAGACTTGAAAGTCAATGGCTCCTTCATTTATGGGTTGCAGAATGGATTTGTTAGCAGGCATGAGAACAACATTCATCGTTTTGTACATCTCCATCAGAGCTTTTGGGTGACCAGGTCCACTGTCGATGAACAGTAATATTTTGAAAGAAATTCTTTTTCTTTTCCTGAGCAGTTGATCTTAGCAGTGAGTTTTAAATATTTAGTAAATCATGCTGTAAACAGATGAGCTAGCTGTTATCCAGGCTTTTTGTTCCATTTATAGAGCACAGGTAGAGTAGATTTGGCATAATTCATAATAACTATGATTTTTTAATGAAAAATGAGCATTGATTTCAAGTAACTAGACACACTGACCCCTAATAAGAGAATCTGTCTGTTCTTTGAAGCTTCAAAGCCAGATATTAGCTATGGAAATCCAAGATGGCATCTTCTAATATAAGGCTGTTTTGTCTACATTGAAAATCTTTTATTTAGTGTAGGTACCTTCATCAACGATTTTAGCTAAATCTTCTGGATAACTTTTTGCAGCTTCTGCATCATCACTTGCTATTTTACCTTGCACTTTTATGTTATGGAAATTGCTTTTTCTTTAAACCTCATGAACCAACTTCTGTTAGCTTCAGACATTTCTTCCGCAGCTTCTTCACTTCTCAGCCTTCATAGAATGAGAGAGTTATGAGCTTTCTCTGGATTAGGCTGTGTCTTAAGGCAGTGATGTGGCTAGTTTGATCTTTTATCCAGACCACTCAAACTTTCTCCATGTCAGTAATAAGGGTGTTTCACATTCTTACTTATTAATTCCCTGGAGTAGCACTTTATATTTTTGTCAATAACTTTTCCTTTACATTCACAATTTGGCTGTTTGGCACAAGAGGCCCAGCTTTTGGCGTATCTTGGCTTTTGATATGCCTTCCTCATGAAGCTTAATCATTTCTAGCTTTTGATTTGAAGTGAGATGTGTGTGACTTTTTCTTTTATTTGAACATTTAGAGGCCACTTTAAGGTTGTTACTTGGCTTAATTCAATATTGTTGTGTCTCACAAAATAGGGGGACCTGAGAAGGAGAGAAATGGAGGAATGTCTGATTGGTAGAACAATGAGAACAGAAAGGACATTAATTGATTAAACTTATTGTTTTATATGGGCACAATTCATGGCATCCTTAAATAATTACGATAGTAACATCAAAGATTTCTGATCACAAATCATCATAACTGTTATAATAATGAAGAAGTTAAAAATGTTGCAAGAATGAACAAAATGTGAAACAGAGACACAGAGTGAGCACATTCTATTGGAAAATTAGCACTGGTAGACTTGCTTGATGCAGGGCTACAGCAAGCCTTTGAATAAATGCAGTATCTATGAAGTGCAATAAAGTGAAATACAGGATAACAATGTGTGCCTTATTTCCATAGCTGCTTTGCTATAATATGGCTTCTATTTTAGTCCATCTGTACATATTGTAGTTTTCACTATCATTCTTATTGCTAGTGTACAATATGTCAATATTCATATTTTTAAATTGAAATTAAGGAAGCCATTGACTATATTATTAGAGCATATGCATAGTATTTAACTTTCGTTGAGTCTTTTTAAGTATAACAAAATGCTTTAGTTTCTGTTCATAATGTATCTTTTCCTACTTCTCTGTGAAACACTCTCATTTCAACAGTGTTAGAGAGTATTTCCCCTTAAGATTTCAATTTAACAAATAATGAGACAGATAAAGCGTATTTCATATTCACATATCAGAATGAATAATAAAACATTTTGAATCTTTTTTCAACTTTCATAAAATAATGAATGGTACTTTAGCCAGGCAATACAGACTTCTGAAGGAAATGAGGAGAAGATATCATGTAATTAATTCTATAATGATTTATATGATACTGTTTCTAACAATCTGTTACTATCTCAGAAGTAACTTACAGAATTGAAATAGGAATGTAGTCCTATAACTTCTACATTTAAAGGAACCAGAATCATTCATAGATAGGAGGAGTAACGTAACAATATTTAAATCAAAAACAATATTTTGCTGACCTCACACAACTTTCTCTTATTTCAAAAAGTTTTGAGTGATGATTTAGCCAAAACGATTTTAACATAGCCCTTTCTTAGGCTCCATTTTAGGGGTGATAGATATTTACTTTGATTAAATTATCACAAGAAGAATATATGCAAATCTTATTTTCATCTACACATTCTCTTTCTTGCTTGCTACATCATTAGGCTGCCTGTGTTTTATTCTTGGAAACATTTATAACCCTGTCAGTTTTTGATGTTCCGATTTGAGGGTTCGGTACAAAGAAAAATAATCTTGCTTTTTTAGAGTGGGTTCTAGATCTCAAGGGAAAAATATAGAGAAAAATGGCTTGGACCAATTACATTAAAATTCACCAGATGACTGAAATTCAGGGGGATGGGATGTAGTTTGGAATTAAGTGAGTATGTTTGTGTATAATAGTGAGTAGCTCTTAATAACCATTTTCCTAAGTATTATTATTTGCTTTTCCATTTTATTAAATAATCAAACATAAAATTATAAGACAGGCAGATATAAAATGAATATGTATTAAAGATTTTATTTAACTTACTATTAATGAGGTTACAACCAATTCAATGGACAACCTAAACAAAATCACATTTTTCAATCAGAAATAGTAAAATAAATGTGCAAATTAAGGCAAAATTTGATTCTTTTACATTGAGGAAGGAAAGTTAATTGAACTTCCACTGGAAATAAATTATTTTTATGTCTACACAATAATAATTTTATATGTTTTCAGTTATTAATATCTATAACTTGCAAAGTAGTATAGCACAAAAGCAGTAAAGTTCTAGAATCAAATAATCTAGAAGAGTAATAAAGAATACATAGTGTACCATTGGTGGTTTTAAGTAATTTTTTTTTATTCCAAATTTCTTTACAACATGCATATATCCCTTAGCACAAATCTTTAAGTATTTTGGAATCTCCATGGCTTTCATAAAATAACTCAGTAAGTCAAGCACTATTTCAAGCAATCCATAAGTTTTTCTTCTTTCCTATAATACCAAAAGCTCAGAGTGCATAATCTATACCCATTGCCAACATAAGTTTACCTAAGTTATACATTAACTCTTTACAGAATTAACTCAGTAGGATAATCAGAAATACCTTTTTTCTCAGTTCTGTTTTTTTTCTAAGCACTCTGTTAACTCTTATTGAATTTTGCTATATTGAAGTGCTGGTCTCTGGTTTCTGTGACATCATATGGCATTAACTCTCTGATTAATTCATATTTGACTCTTTTGTCTATAATCTCTAAAAGTATGTGACCCTCAAGTATCTACTTACAGTTCTGTTAAATTATTTTTCTTAATTTACCCTAAACTGTGATTTCACCAAATGCTATGACTTTAAATCCAACCATCACTAATAGCTTCCACACATTTGTCCAAATCCCTCTATGTGACGGGTAAATTGTTTTGATTTTTATAGTAGAACATCTTTGAAATTAGGTCCGCTACAATATGCAAAGATGGCGTATAGCTACTCAATCTATAGTTTAATTAGGAATGTACTATTGTCTAATTCCAACAAAAGTACAGTGAAATAACTAATGTTAGAGGGGTAGTAATGGGAAATATACTAATATTCAATTTATAAATGTGTTAATAGTTTATAATTGTGCAAATAGATTATACAAATCAGAATACAAACAGCTGTAACTAGGCTTTCATTCCAAGGTGATTTTAATTAATTGAATGTTATATTCTAGACTGTTACTCTTTTTGTGTTCATGGGGTTTTGAAGATCAATTTACAAAGTGGTTAATGGGAAGGTTTTTCTGTAATAACTACAGAATGTGCATAGGGATCACAAGATTTGCACTGCTATGCCAAGAAATACAATAAGTCAAAAATCACCTAGAATATAGCTTCTATAATAAATATTTTAGCAAAGGTTTGAGTTTAACTTATGTTAAATGTATGTGTATTTCTGTTCAGATGTGTGTGGGGTGGTAAGCAAGGGTGCGAAGAAGAAATTTGTGCTATTTTTTACTATTTCTTATTCTAGGTACAGTTTTACTAATAAATAATATTTAGAGAACAAAAGATTTAAATATTTTTCTTCTAAGTATAATAGGTCCGTTAGATAGACAGAAAGTATTACTTTTAAATCACAAGAGGAAATATAATAAAAACACCTCATTAAATTGAAAAATGAATGGAATATAAAAATTTAACAGATAGAAGCATGTTAATAAAAAAAAAAGCATAAAACAAAATAACTAAATTGGAGCCAGACAGATCTGTTGTAATGAAAATTATTTTGAAAAGAACTCTCAATAAGAGTGACACAAAAGAAAATTACCTAATGTAATGCTTTACATAATAATGAAAGCAAAATAGTACAGCAATATTAAAACTAAAATGGGTAATGCAAAAATACATTTGTCAAAAAAATGAGATAATGTAGGATACCCTTATTATACTATATAAGAACATTAAACATGTATATTTTGTCAATTTATATTGCAAAAAGGCAAAATGCACAGAAAGCATGTCAAAACCATGTGGTCAATAATAGAAGGCATTTGTTGAGTTTCTGTGATGTAGAACTAAGTGTAGAACTGAACTAAATTAAAGGTTTTACAAATATTCTGATTGAATCTATGCAACAAAAACTAGAGGTAGGTTTTATTCCATTTACCAAAAAAAAAAAAAAAAAAAAGAAGTTTTGTGATTTGATCAAGTTCAAACACCTAAGAAATTACAGAGCTGGGATTCAAAGCTGGGTTTGTAACATCTCAAAGCTCCCATAGTTAGCCAATATCCTGTATGTTAAACTCACAGAGAGAAACTGGCAGAAGGAAAATTTAAATATCATCTTATGAGAGTTTTACTCTTTGATAGATCCTGTCTGAAAAAGCCAACCAACAAGAAATGAACAAGAAAAGAACATGGAGAATCTAAGCAGTATAATGGATAAGGACTTATTCGTAACTGTACCTTCTTTGTATAGGTAGCATGTCTCTGTTTAATAATACCATGGACTCTAATATTAGGGAAGTAACTCTAGGTTCATGATCTCATGTATCTCTTTCAAGGAAAATTGATCCCGATTTTTTTCACAAACTGACTCCAGATATTTGTGTGAATTTCTCATTTGCTTAAATTGTAATCCTAATTTTCTTGAACATTGCTGTCTTGCAAATAACTGATTTTCAGTCATGTATTACCTTGGCCTTAGTGACTCAAGAGAGAGATTTTAATAAAGTTTTGAGTGTAACAAGGTATAGAATTTTTCATTTTTTTTAATCTGCTTTGCCTAATATGAAGTTTCTCAGTCTCCAAATAGCATTCCTCTGAACCTCTAACTAGCATGGCTGATTATCAGGGTAGTAAGTACAGGTTTGAACCACACAGAATCACAGCTGCTTAATTTTATCTAACACCTCTTCTATTATGACTCATAAGTATTTATTTTTATTTTATTTGGGTAATTCTCTTTTGGCAGTTATTTTCCAAATTGCTACCACTTAGGGTAATTAACATTTCTCACCCATTAATTATTCTGCCATTTTATTTCACTAAACATTTTTCTTAAGAAAAAAAAAAAAACCCAGTATTTATCTAAATGGTGGAAGCAGCCATTACTACATTAGTACAGTACTAGACTATGCAAAGCAGAGTCAGAATTCAAGAAAAATCTTTGGCTTCTATTACCTCTGAATGAAGAGCCAGTAATGGATTGAAATGGGTTGTAAAGCCCAGAGCTAACAATGAAGCCTAAAAAGCTCCATACCTATCTAAGAAAAACAGACTGTAGACCTGTGCACTCTACATAAAGACAATGTGGGTAGTTTTGTTCAGGAGACACTAAATCATCTCTAAAGAAACTGCTCAGTTCAAAGCAGACTTTACATAATTATAGCATGGAAAATCTGAGAATCTGGATCCAAACAAGAGAGGGAAGCCACAAAGTAATTTGAACAGAAGGAATTTAATATAAAGAACAATTAATTATAACAGGGTATTGGAGTCATAAGAGATTGACTAGTAATAAGTACAGATAACTTAAAAAAAAACAGGAATATCAGATATAAGAATCATACAATATAGGGATTGTTTCCCTGTACGTCAGGGAAATGAAAATACAGGAAATTAACTCAGCCCTTCAGAGCTGAAATCTAGATCTTGCTGCAGAATAAATAGCCATAGCCTAAGGAATGACCTAGAAGCCTTTGAGTACTACACCAGTGAAACTCCAAAAGCCACCCTCTTCGATATGTAGCAAGTTGTTTATGATGTCTCACTGGAGGCATTTTACTGCAAGTTTTCCCAAGGGATGGTGTCCCCAGTAGCCAGTAGCATGGCTACTGATTGCTATGCACAGCAGGAATTCAATGAGTGAAAACCAAAGACAGAAAGCAAAACCTATTCTTCCTGTAAATTCTTTCCATCACCATCTACTGGCAAAGCTTGGAATTGTGCCATCTGGCAAAGAAAAAATATTTAAAGGGCCCAGATCCACTTTCAAAAAGCAGGAAATATATATGAGTTAGGAGCAATATGAGATGCCAAATCAAAAACACAGAAATAATGTGTGTGTTAAACTTAGTTTGCTATTGAGATAACATGATGTCTTGGTGCATTTATTAGGCTTTCTTAAGTGAAATAGGTTAACCTAGAACTCAAGGATTTGTTCAATTTTAATTTTAACCTAAGTACTCTGTCTTAACTAAAGCATTACCATAAGAAAGAACATTTGTTGAACTTCATTTACTAGTTAATGAAGTATTTGATTGAACTTATGCTTATTTTAGGTTCTAATGGATGTTTCTAATGCAAATACAAATTTTGTTAACAAGTACTTTGGAAGAAAGTGGAAAGGTAAATATAAAGTGGTTATAATATTGAGAAACTGAGTTGGTAGCAGACATAAAGCTTTTCTATTTAAGAACGTATTCATCAATTATTTTACTATCTTTTCTCTCCCAAGCAAATCTAAACTGTGAAAAAAGACACTTTGAAAATAGTTCCTATTATAGTTAGAAAGAATTAATATGTTGCGGATTTTTTGTGGATATGTTGTGCAATACACCATAATACTTTTCTCTATAGAATTAGCAAAAGGATGAATAAGGCTGATTATGAGCCAAGAAAAAAAGCTAATGTCAATTTATGACCCAATCAATGGAGCAAAGGAGATATTCTTGAACTTAACAGTCATTCACATATTACCTACTCTTAAATTGGGTTATAAATAAGATGGCAAGAATAGTAGCAAAGAATGTAGGAATGGGCTTCATTATGAGGGTGATGTTTTCTAACCTCTGAAGTCAAAATGAGAGCTGTAATTATATTTTCTCTTTTTATCCCCTCTATCCCCATTTTTGTTTCTCTCCATGATGAGTATCTTCTTTTCCAGACCAACATACTCCCAGTGAGATAACTTCTGTTGTTGGGCTAAACCTGTTTCCTTGATGCCATTCTTAACTTCCCTATCTTGATATTTTCCTGTTCTATGTTTTTACTCATTGCTTTATGACTACTGTCTTAGTTACTTTTTTACTCATTGCTTTCTGGCTTATATCCTACAGCCTCCTTGAAACTTCTCATTCCAAGTTCACACTTTGCCTCCTCATTTTCTTTGACTCCTTATGGAATACCCAAACCAATTTGATGTGTTTTCTTTTTTAACACCATACTATCTTATTTTTTTTCTTTTTCTAGTTCTCTAGCTCCATTATGGGCTAATAACTCAAAACCTACCAAAATCTTAAAAGAAAATATTACCGGTTCAGAGTAGTATTCTTAATTCTCCTCTAGTCTTACTCTCTATTCTGTCCAGAAGAGCTTATCAGAAGTTATACTACTTTTTAGGGCTGGTAGCTGCCATATCTGTTTAACCCAGATCTCTAGCTGAAGCTCTGGAGAGATACATCCATTGAATTGCTCACAGGTTCTTTCTTGGGGTCATTATTTCATAATGGAGGGAAGAGAGTGAACAAGATGTCTAAGATTAGCTAAGTACATTGTTTTCCACCATGCTACAGGAAATCTTCAAGCAGAGAAATTGCATAGGTCATACATAACACAGGGCTGAATAGAAGGATGAAAAATGGGAACACTATTACTTCTCTGTGGGTGTTTGAGCAGTGTTGCATTTCAGCCAGCATTTTAACACAAGAGATCACTGGGTCAAAGTCAGTAGTTCCCCGTAGGTTTTGGCAAAAGCTAAGCGCCATAAAATAACTTGAGCTTCAGGGTTATTTTTTTTTTCATTGTATTTGGTTTCCAGGGGTTGCCTTCAAATAGTATTCTCTCCCACTGGTTTAACATGTCTTGTCTTTATCCTAAAATATTTTTCTCACTCTTGTAGTATTATAGTCACAGATACTAACAAAATAGTGCCAAATAATTTATTACCTGAGCAATAGATCCTTACAGCTTAAAAGTACGTAATGACTAAATATCTTTATAATTGTCAGCACATTTACCAATCAAGTGGTAATTATAGGTATTGGTTTTTACTCAGTGCTTGGAGCCTCCTTTCCCCACACCCATTTTAGTAAGCAAGGCCTCTAAGTAATATACAGTAATGACAACCGCTCATTTTAGTTTGCAGATTTGCAAAAAGCTTTCTTAACCACCTTTTAGTCCCTGCAGATGATTCAAGAGTATCTGATATGAATTCATGGTTAGGTAAAAATATTACATTTTTTGAAAAGTTTATATAGCTTATATTACCCCTCCAAAAGTCTCATGATCTTTTATTTTTTTTTAATATCACTGCCTTTGTTTTCTGCCATTGACACCATAATCACATATAATATTTATGGTGTATCAGAGAAATGAAAATATAGGAAATTAGCTTTGCAAATATGATTATTTGTTCTTAGTTCAGAGATATTTTTCTTTTCATGATGTCATCCGCAAATGACAAATGCTGTCTCCATGTTACCTTACATGGCAACGTAATTTGATGTATTGACTTATTCACCATTTGCACACTTCTTTTATTATTCCAAGACACTATATTCTCTTAGTTTTCAATAAATTATTGGGATACAATTATATTTACATATGATGAAAAATAATATAACTTTACCCTTATCTTAAACCATACACAGAAATTCAGTCTAGCTGGATTATAAATGGCATAATAATTAAGGTATTGGTAGATGATAGAATAGATTATTTTATAAACTTGGAGTAAGAATGTTTTATTTCAACATAGCATTTCATAAAGAAAAATATTATGAATTTTATTTAATTAAAATTAAGACCATATATTTAAAAACCACAACATTAAATACAAAGGCAAGCCATACCATGATAAAAGGAATTTATTTGTTGCATATATAATGAAAAGCACTCATTTATAGAATACATAAGGAAATTCCACAAATAAATCCTGAAATGACAACTCCACAGTAAAATAGACAAAATGATTAAACAGAAGTTTCATGTAAGACAAAATACAAATGGTCAACATAAAGTTATTTCAATACAAACATGGTGGCACGTGCCTATAGTCCCAGCTACTATAGAGTGGACACAAGAAGATCAGTTATTCTTAAAAAGCTAGCAACCTTATTATAAGAAACTTCAAAATGAACCAAAATATGCTAGCACTATATTTACTTTAGATTGACAAGTATTTTTTAAAGGTTTTATTTTATTTTAGTATATTTAGTATATATATATATATATTTGAGTTGGGGTCTGGCTCTGTTGTCCAGACTAGAGTGCAATGTAGTATATATATATATATTTATATTTCATGTACATATATATACATACAGATATATATATACACACACTATATATATATATACACACACACACTATATATATACACACTATATATATATAAACTATATATATACACTATATATACACTATATATATACACTATACACTATATATATACACTGTTGTGTATATATATATATACACTATATATATACACTATATATACACTATATATATCTTTATCTATATCTATACACACACACACACACACACACACACACACACACACACACACAGAGTGGGGAACTCCCTTCCCTAACCATGGTAAGCCATGAGGAACTGTGCCATGAGGGACAGTGCTATCCAGCCCAGATACTATGGTTTTCCCACAGTTTTTACAACCCACAGACTAGGAGATTCCCTCAGGTGCCTGTACCACCAGGGCCCTGGGTTTCAAGCATAAAACTGTGTGGCCATGTGGGTAGACACTGAGCTGGCTGCAGGACTTTTTTTTTTTTTTTTTCTCCATATCCCAGTGGCTCCTGGAATGCCAACAAGACAGAACTGTTCACTCCCCTGGAAAGGGGGCTGAATCCAGGGATCCAAGTGGTCTAGCTCAGCAAATCTCACCCTCACGGAGCACAGCAAGCTAAGATCCATTGGCTTGAAATTGTTGCTGCCAGCATAGAAGTCTGAAGTCTACCTAGTTTGCTCAAGCTTGGTAGGGGAGGGGCATCTGCCATTACTGGGGCTTGAGTAGTCATTTTTCCCCTCACAGTGATATATATCTATATCTATATCTATATCTATATCTATATCTATATCTATATATCTATAGATATATAGATATAGATATAGATATATATACACACACATACATACATACATATACTAAATATATTTGAGGTGGGGTCTGGCTCCATTGTCCAGACTAGAGTGCATGGCATGGCTCACTGCAGCCTAGGACTCCTGGGCTTAAGCAGTCTTCCTGCCTCAGCCTCCCAAGTAGCTAGGTCTATAAATGTGCATGCTTCCATGAACACTGTTTTACTTTTTTTTTTTTTTTTTGATAGAGATCAGGTCTTGCTATTTGCTATGTTATTTAGGGTGCTGTTGAGCTCCTGGCCTCAAGCAATCTTCCTACCTTGATCTCCCAAAGTGCTGTGATTACAAGCATGAGCCACCATGCCCAGCCAGCAAGTATGTTTAAAGTCACTTAAAACCAAATATTAAAGACTCTTTGGAGTGAAAATAAGTATTACATGTTGTTAGTGAGGGTTTAAATTTGTTCAATCCTGGAAAACCATGTGATAATTATCCAATAAAATTAAAGATAATTATTCTATGACCTGCTGATTGAATTCCTAAGTGTAAGTGTGTTTTTACATGCACCAGGTTATATGGATCTAAATATATCAGCAACATTTATCCTAACAGGCAAAAACTGGTAATGATACAGATTTTTATAAAAGTGAAATAGATTAACTTTATTATACAGTGTAGTACCACTCATCGTGCAAATGAATGAATCACAACCACCCATGATAACAACTTGGTGGTTCTTAAAAATGAGTGATACAAAATAAATTAGATAAACTTATTAATTTTCCCTATGAGATTTTATGAGTTTTTATATATTATTGTTGTGAAGGGAATTACGGGTAAAAGCTTTTTTTCTTAATGTGAGCATATGCATTTTTACAAATTATAAGTTCACTAAAAGAGACAACATCACTGGTAATAAATCCTTTTGTATAATGAATAATGCCAGTCAGCTGAACTCAACAAAGATTTATTGAGTAACTAGGTGATGGGATTGGAAATACAAATATGAAAAAGATGCTATCCCCACCTGCAAGAAGCAGAAACACACTTGTTTACACAGATGGATTTTTGATTATGTAATTTAAATTGGAATCATTTTGATTTTGATGGCTTGATGGCATATTCAAGAATCACATTAGACATATGTCATGTGGAAGGTAATAATTGTGGCAGGGGAGTAGAATGGTGGAAGAGTAAATAAGGAATAAAGGGGAAAAGATTTTTTTTTCAATCTAAACCAACAACAACAGCAAAAACAACAAAAACACGATACATGTGCAAAACATGCAGGTTTGTTATGTAGGTATATGCATTCCATGGTGGTTTGCTGGACATATTAACCCATCCTCTAAATTCCCTTTCCTCACTCCCCACCCCCTTGCAGGCCCTGTGATATTCCCCTCTCTGTGTCTATGTGTTCTCAATGTTCAACTCCCACTTATGTGTGAGAACATGTGGTGTTTGGTTTTCTGTTCCTGTGTTAGTTTGCTGAGGATGATGGCTCCCAGCTTCATCCATGTCCCTGCAAAGGACATGATCTCATTTCTTTTTAGGGCTGCTTAGTATTCCATGATGTATAAGTACCATGTTTTCTTTACCCAGTCTATTATTGATTTTCTTTATCCAGTCTATCATTTGCATTGGTTCCATGTCTTTGCTATGGTAAATAGTGATATAATACACATACTTGTGCATGTGTCTTTATAGTAGAACTATTTATATTCCTTTGGGTATATATCCAGTAATGGGATTGCTGGGCTGTATGGTATTTCTGGTTCTAGCTCTTTGAGGAATCACCATACTGTCTTCCACAATGGTTGAGCTAATTTACATTCCCATCAATAGCGTAAAAGCTTTCCTATTTCTCCACAGCCTCACCAGCATCTATTGTTTACTGACTTTTTAATAATCACCATTCTGACTGGCATGAGATTGTATCATATTATGGTTTTGATTCACATTTCTCTGATGATCAGCGATGTTGAGTTTTTGTTCATAAATGTCTTCTTTTGAGAAGTGTCTGTTCATATTCTTTGCCCACTTTTGAATAGGGTTGTTTGTTTTCTTCTTGTAAATATGTTTAAGTTCCTTGTAAATTCTGGATATTGGACCTTGGTCAGATAGGTGGATTGCAAAAAGGGAAAATATTTTTTATCCTTGGACAAAGGTGAAGACAGGAGGATAGTGGACTAGAAAGAGAATAAAATGGGAGTTTACATATTTGCTCAGTAAACCCCAGATTTTGGAAAACCAGGTGTCTCTCTTTGAAAACTGCTGCTAGTCATAGATAGTTGAGCGTAGGTAAAACTTTGACTCCTTGCACTAGAACGTTTAGATTTATTTACTTGATACAATATACAGCATAAAATATAAAAATATAATTTCAAAAGGAATTGAGATGTTTTGTGATTAAAAATATGTATACTAATCTATTTCTTACCAACTTGCTAACATAGTGCTTGAATCCTGTTTTCTTCAAGACATTTACCTACCACCTTCTTTTTTTTATTTTTCTTTGACATTTCGTGGCATATTTATTGAGCATACCTTGATTACCAGTGATAATCCAAAGATTAGTGAGAACTTGTTCTCACACAATCCAGAGTAAATTGACTAAACTGATTAACTTCTACTTTATCCTAATTTGCTTAAGTGTATTTTATTTAGTAGTAGAAAATGATTAAGATGACTTTACTACAGCATGCTCGGATGATGACTTGTTTTATAATACTAGTGGCATACAGAAAAGTGTAAGTAATACAATTTTCCTCTTGGCTGGATAAAATATACTACCTGAAATTATGTAATAATTCACAAAGAATAATCACTTAATTAAGGAATTTTTTAAAAAGCAATAGAACTGCTGGAATCCAAGTGAAATTATCTTCTAAGACGTGATAAAATCACATTCTGACATTATGTAATAACGGCAAATTTTACATATGGATATCTAGCTGTCTCAGCATTATTGTTGAAAAGACAGTTCTTTCCCATTGAATTGTCTTGGCACCTTTGTGAAAAATTGATTGACTGTAAATGTAAGGGTTTAATTTTAGACTCTCAGTTCTATTCAATTGATCTATATATGCTTACAAAGAAAATATGGGTTTTATAACAGCTTTATTGATACATAACTGACATAGCATTTAAAGTTTATAACTTATTAAATTTGGATATTTTTGTGTAACTACCAGCACAATCAAGATAATCTTTGGTAACCAAGTTAACCTTTGACAACTTAGTTAACCAAGATAGTTAATAAAGATTGTTTTACCTTCAACAGTTTTCTCCATTTGCTTTGTCATTCCTCTTTCCCTCCATTCTCAAACAACCACTAATCTATTTTCTGTTGCTATGGATTAGTTTGCATTTTCTAAAATTTAATATAAATGGACTTGTACAGTATGTGTTCTTTTTTGCCTTGCTTCTTTCTTAGTTTGAGATTCATAATTATCATTACATATATCAGTTCTTCTGGTTGCTAAGTTGTATTTCATTCTACAGATATATCATAATTTGCTTATCCACTTATTCATTGATGGACATTTGGGTTGTTTGCAGTTTTGTCTATTGTGAATAAAGCTGCTAGGGACATCCATGTACAAGTCTTTTCATGGACATTTATTTTATTTATTTTGGGTAAATACTTAGGAGTGGAATGGCTGAATCATTTGCCTACCACTTTTCAATTAAAACTATGTTTTCCTCATAACAAGAATTGCCTCCCTGCAAAATCATCTCAATACTCAATATTTCTCATGTTGCATTTTTGTTGTTTATTCTTCAGACACTGATTGGATTCAGTCTTGAATGAGACTTGGTCATGTATGAGTTTGAGGTCCCCACTGGATGGAGAGTTCTTGATGGGTACTTTGGCTATTCCTGTATCATTAACAGTATGCAGCACACAGAAAGTGTTCAATGCATGCTGATAAAAGTATATAAAAGTCCATGGAGGATAACTAACACAAGAAAGTAAAAACCATTAACGTTTTCTAGTTGCAAAGGTGAATATTATCTATATTAGTAATTTTTCCCAAACAAATTCAGATGCCAATGTTGAAATTTCTGTGATTTTTTTAAAACATATATTCTTATGTTATATGTTTCTATTTCTCATATTACTGAAAAGATAGAAGGTCCACAGGTTACTTGTTGGTTATGTTATTCATGAAGCACAGTGTGTTCATCTTTTAAATATATTCCATCTTGAGATTTAGGTATTTTGAGGGGTATAACATCCTTATAATCTTTGATAATGAAATTGATATACTTATGACTGGTAGTAAATATAAGGCCTGTGATATGGATCAATTATTGTAATAGCAGCCAGAATAGACAAAAAGAAAAGTTTTCTTGTTTCTATGACAATTACATATGGAAATTTCTCATTTCTAAACAGGTCCAAGAAAACAAAAGACTTCCTAAAGTCGAGCTCAGCATGTTTTAATTATAATTGATTTTTACTTTCAAAATATTTGTTGTCAATTCAAATGAAGATGGTTGAATAGGAACAGCTTTGGCCTGCAACTCTCAGTGAGATCAACACAGAAGGTGTGTGATCAATGCATTTCAAACAGAGATATCTGGCTTATCTCACTGGGACTGGTTAGACAGTGGGTGTAGCCCACGGAGGGCAAGCTGAAGCAGGGTGGGGCACTGCCTCACTCAGGAAGCACAAGGGGTGGGGAAAACCCTTCCCTAGCCATGGGAAGCCATGAGGGACTGTGCCATGAGGGACGGTGCTATCCAGCCCAGATACTATGGTTTTCCCATGGTTTTCACAACCCACAGACCAGGAGATTCCCTCAGGGGCCTATGCCACCAGGGCCCTGGGTTTCAAGCACAAAACTGTGTGGCCATTTGGGTAGACACTGAGCTAGCTGTAGGAGGTTTTTTTTTTTTTTTTTTTTCCATATCCCAGTTGCTCCTGGAATGCCAACAAGACAGAAACTGTTCACTCTCCTGGAAAGGGGGCTGAATCCAGGGATCCAAGTGGTCTAGCTCAGCAAATCCCACCCTCATAGAGCACAGCAAGCTAAGATCCACTGGCTTGAAATTGTTGCTGCCAGCATAGAAGTCTGAAGTCAACCTAGGATGCTTGAGCTTGGTAGGGGAGGGGCATCTGCCATTACTGGGGCTTGAGTAGTCATTTTTCCCCTCACAGTGTAAACAAAGCTGCCAGGAAGTTCAAACTGGGTGGAGCCCACCACAGTTTGGCAAAGCCGCTGTAGCTAGACTGTCTCTCTCCTCCTCTCTGGGCAGGTGATTTCTCACAGAAAGGCATCAGAACAAGTCAAGGACTTATAGATAAAATTCCCATCTCCCTGGGACAGAGCATCTAGGGGAAGGGGCGGCTGTGGGTGCAGCTTCAGCAGACTTAAATTTTCCTGCCTGCCAGCTCTGAAGACAGCAGTGGATCTTCCAGCAAAGTGCTCAAGCTCTACTAAAGGACAGACTTCCTCCTCAAATGAGTCCCTGATCCCCTTGCCCTCAGACTGGGAGATAACTCCCAGCAGGAGTCTAGCAGGGGTTGACAGACACTTCATACAAGAGAACTCCAGCTGGTATCTTGGAGGTGCCCCTCTGAGACAAAGCTTCCAGAGGAAGGAACAGGCAGCAATCTTTGCTGTTCTGTAGCCTCTGCTGGTGATACCCAGGCAAACAGGGTCTGGAGTGTACCTCCAGCAAACTCCAGCAGACTTGCAGCAGAGGGGCCTGACTGTTAGAATAAAAATGAGCAAACAGAAAGGAATAGCATTAACATTAACAAAAAAAAAGTCCACACAAAAACCGATTCCAAAGTTCACCAACATCAAAGACCAAAGGTAGATAAATCCACAAAGATGAGGAAAAAACAGTGCAAAAGGGCTGAAAAATTACAAAAACCAGAATGCCTCCAAAGGATCACTGCTCCTCCAAAGGATCACAACACCTCACCAGCAAGGGAACAAAACTGGATGGAGAATGAGTTTGATGAATTGACCAGAAGTAGGCTTTAAAAGATGGGCATTAACGAATCCTCCAAGCTAAAGGAGCATCTTCTAACCCAATGCAAAAAAGCTAAGAACCTTGAAAAGAGGTTAGAAGAATTACTCACTAGAATAATCACTTTAGAGAAGAACATAAATGACCTGATGGAACTGAAAACCATAGCATGAGAACTTCGTGAAGCATACACAAGTAGCAATAGCTGAATTGCAAGCGGAAGAAAGGATATCAGACATTGAACATCAACTTAATAAAATAAAGTGTGAAGACAAGATTAGAGAAAAAATGAAAAGGAACAAACAAAGCCTCCAAAAAATATGGGACTATGTGAAAAGACCCCCAAACCTATATTTGATTGGTGTACCTGAAAGTGACCAGGAGAATGGAACCAAGTTGGAAAACATTCTTCAGGATATTATCCAGGAGAACTTCCCCAACCTAGCAAGATGGGCCAACATTCAAATCCAGAAAATACAGAGAGCACCACAAAGATACTCCTTGAGAGGAGCAACCCAAAGACACATAATTGTCAGATTCACCAAGTTTGAAATGAAGACAAAAATGTTAAGGGAAGCTAGAGAGAAAGGCTGAGCTGCCCACAAAGGGAAGCCCATCAGACTAACAGTTGCTCTCTCTGCAGAAACCCTATAAGCCAGAAGAAGGCAGGCCCCAGTGTTCGACATTCTTAAAAGAATTTTCAACCCAGAATTTTATATCCAGCCAAACTAAGCTTCATAAGCAAAGGAGAAATAAAATCCTTTACAGACAAGAAAATGCTGAGAGAGTTTGTCACCACCAGGCCTGCCTCACAAGAGCACCCAAAGAAAGCACTAAACATGGAAAGAAACAACTGGTATCAGCCACTGCAAAAACATACCAAAGTGTAAAGACCATTGACATTACGAAGAAACTGCATCAACTAATGGGCAAAACAACCAGCTAGCATCATAAAATTCACACATAACAATATTAACCTTAAATGCAAATGGGCTAAATGTCCCAATTAAAAGACACAGACTAGCAAATTGGATAAAGAGTCAAGAATCTTTTGTATGCTATATTCAGGAGACCCATCCCATGTGCAAAGACACATACAGGCTCAAAATAAAGGGATGAAGGAATGTTTGAAAAGCAAATGGAAAGAAAAAAAAAAAACAAAAAAAAAGCAAAACAAAACAAAAACCAGAGGTTGCAATCCTATTCTCTGATAAAACAGTCTCTCAGACCACAATGCAATCAAGTTAGAACTCAGAATTCAGAAACTAACTCAAAACCACACAGCTTCATGGAAACTGAATAACTGGCTCTTGAATGTTGACTGGATAAACAATGAAATGAAGGCAGAAATAAAGATGTTCTTCAAAACCAACGAGAATGAAGATACAACGTACCAGAATCTCTGGGACACATTTAAAGAAGTGTCTAGAGGAAAATATATAGCAATAAATGCCAACATGAGGAGCCAGGAAAGATCTAAATTCAGCACCCTATCCTCAAAATTGAAAGAGCTAGAGGAACAAGATCAAAAAACTCAAAACCTAGCAGAAGACAAGAAATAACTAAGATCAGAGCAGAACTGAAGGAGATAGAGACACAAAAACCCTTTCAAAAAATCAATAAATCCAGAAGCTGGTTTTTTGAAAAGATCAACAAAATAGACTACTAGTCAGATTAATAAAAAAAAAAGAATAATCAAATAGATGCAATAGAAAAAGATAAAGGGGATATCACCACAGATTCCACAGAAATACAAGCCATCATCAGAGATTATTACAAACAACTCTATGCACATAAACTAGTAAACCTGGAAGAAATGGATGAATTCCTGGACACTTGCCTCCTCCCAAGCCTAAACCAGGAAGAAGTTGAAACGCTGGATAGACCAAAAACAAGGGCAGAAGTTGAGGCAGCAATTAATAGCCTACCACCCAAAAAAAGCCCACGTCCAGATGGGTTCACAGCGGAATTCTACAAGACATACAAAGAGGAGTTGGTACCATTCCTTCTGAAACTATTCCAAACAATCAAAAAAGAGGGAATCCTTCCCAAATCATTTTATGAGACCAACATCATCCTGATACCGAATCCCAGCAGAGACTCAACAAGAAAAGAAAAGTTCAGGCCAACATCCATAATGAACAGAGATGCAAAAATCTTCAATAAAATACTGGCAAACCAATTGTAACAGCACATCAAAAAGCTTATCCATCATGATCAAGTAGGCTTCATCCCGTGGATGCAAGGCTGGTTCAACATATGCAAGTCTATAAACATAATTCACCACATAAACAGAACCAAAGGCAACAACTGCATGATTATCTCAATAGATGCAGAGAAGGCCTTTGACAAAATTCAACAGCCCTTTATGCTAAAAACCCTCAATAAACTAGGTATCGACGGAATGTATCTCAAAATAATAAAAGCTATTTATGACAAACCAACAGCCAATATCATACTGAATGGGCAAAAACTGGAAGCATTCCCTTTGAAATCTTGCACTAGACAAGGATGCCCTCTCTCACCATTCCTATTCAATATAGTATTGGAATTTCTAGCCAGAACAATCAGGCAAGAAAAAGAAATAAAGGGTATTCAAATAGGAAAGGAGGAAGTCAAATTGTCTCTATTTGCAGACAACATGATTGTACATTTAGAAGACCCCTTCGTCTCAGCCCAAAATCTCCTGAAACTGATAAGCAATTTCAGCAAAGTCTCAGGATACAAAATCAATGTGTAAAAATCACAAGCATTCCTATACACCAATAACAGACTTAAAGAGAGCCATATCAAGAATGAACTGCCATTCGCAATTGCTACAAATAGAATAAAATACCTAGGAATACAACTAACAAGGAACGTAAAGGACCTCTTCAAGGAGAACTCCAAACCACTGCTCAATGAAATAAGAGAGGACACAAGCAGATGGAGAAATATTCCATGCTCATGGTTAGGAAGAATCAATATTGTGAAAATGGGAATACTGCCCAAAGTAATTTACAGATTCAACTCTATCCCCATCAACCTACCAATGACCTTCTTCACAGAACTGGAAAAAAACACCTTAAACTTCATATGGAACCAAAAGACAGCCCACATAGACAAGTCAGTTCTAAGCAAAAAGAAAAAAGTGGGAGGCATCACACTACTGGACTTCAAACTATACTACAAGGCTACAGTAATCAAAACAGCATGGTACTGGTACCAAAACAGAGATATAGACTAATGGAACAGAACAGAGGCCTCGGAGGCAACACCACACATCTACAACCATCTGATCTTTGACAGACCTCACAAAAACAAGCAATGGTGAAAGGAGTCCCTATTTAATAAATGGTATTGGGAAAACTGGCTAGCCATGTGCAGAAAGCAGAAACTGGACCCCTTCCTGACACCTTACACTAAAATTAACTCCAGATGGATTGAAGACTTAAACATAAGACCTAACATCATAAAAAAGCTAGAAGAAAATCTGGGCAAAACCATTCAGGACATAGGCATAGGCAAGGACTTCATGACCAAAACACCAAAAGCATTGGAAACAAAAGCCAAAATAGATTAATGCGACCTAATCAAACTCCACAGCTTCTGCACAGCAAAAGAACCAGTCATTAGAGTGAATTGGCAACCAATAGAATGGGAAAAAATTTTTGCAATCTACCCATCTGACAAAGGGCTGATGTCCAGAATCCACAAAGAACTAAAACAGATTTACAAGAAAAAACAAGCCCATTCAAAAGTGGGTGAAGGATATGAACAGACACTTTACAAAAGAAGACATACATAAGGCCAACAAACATATGAAAAAATTCTCATCGTCACTGGTCATTAGAGAAGTGCAAATCAAAACTACATTGAGCTACGATCTCACGCCAGTTAGAATGGTAATCATTAAAATATCTGGAGACAACAGATGCTGGAGAGGATGTGGAGAAACAGGAACACTTTTACACTGTTGGTGGGAGTGTAAATTAGTTCAACCATTGTGGAAGACAGTGTGGCGATTCCTCAAGGACCTAGAAATAGAAATTCCAATTGACCCAGCAATCTCATTATTGGGTATATATCCAAAGGATTATAAATCGTTCTACTATAAGGACAACATGCACACGAATGTTCATTGCAGCACTGTTTACAATAGCAAAGACCTGGAACCAACCCAAATGCCCGTCGAT
>CAUYLG010046498.1:0-28495 GCA_963573385.1 Cacajao melanocephalus | reverse complement strand
CACCAGGGTTGAAATGAAGGAGAAAATGCTAAGGGCAGCCAGAAAGAAAGGTCGGGTTACCCACAAAGGGAAGCCCATCAGACTCACAGCAGATCTCTCAGCAGAAACCCTACAAGCCAGAAGAGAGTGGGGGCCAACATTGAACATCCTCAAAGAAAAGAACTTTCAACCCACAATTTCATATCCAGCCAAACTAAGCTTCATAAGTGAAGGAAAAATAAAATTTTTTGAGAACAAGCAAGAACTCAGAGATTTCATCACCACCAGGCCTGCTTTACAAGAACTTCTGAAAGAAGCACTACAAATAGAAAGGAACGACCAGTATCAGCCATTCCAAAAACATACCAAAAGGTAAAGAGCATCACCATAATGAAGACTCTACATCAACTAATTGGCAAAACAGCCAGCTAGCATTGAATGACAGTATCAAACTCAGATGTATTAATATTAATCCTAAATTTAAATGGACTAAATGCCCCAATCAAATGACACAGACTGGCAAATTGCTTAAAAAACTAAAATCTCTCAGTATGCTGTATCTAGACCCATCTCACATGCAAGGGTACACAAAGACTCAAAACAGAGGGATGGAGGAAGACATACCAACCAAATGGAGAGAAAAAAAACAAAAACAAAAACAAAAAACAGAAGCTGCAATTTTCGTCTCTGGTAAAACAGAGTTTAAAGCAACAATGACCATAAGAAACAAAGAGGGACATTACATGGTGGTGAAAGGATCAATGCAACAAGAAGACCTAACGATCCTAAATATATACGCACCCAATACAGGGACACCCAGATACATAAGGCAGGTTCTTAATGACTTACAAAGAGACTTAGACTCCCACACAATAATATTGGGAGATTTTAACACCCCATTGTCAATATTAGATCAACCAGACAGAAAATTAACAAGGATATCCAGGACTTGAACTCAGACCCGGAACAAGTAAACTTAACAAATTTTTACAGAACTCTCCACCCCAAACCCACAAAACATACAGTTTTCTCAGTATCACATTACACCTATTTTTAAAGTGACCACATAATTGGAAGTAAATCACTCCTCAGAAATTGCATAGCATTTCACAGGTTTAAATAAAATATTGGTTGACTGCTTGTTTGTTATTTTCATCCCTTATTCCTTCTTGTCTCCATTGTTAAGCACAATTATAGGCATAAAAGAGGTTTTAATACCCATTTTTAGACTGCATTCTAGCCTGGGCAATAGAACAAGAATCTCGTTCTCTCTCCCTCTTTCTCTTCCTCTTTCTTTCTCTCTTACATTCTGTTTTTCTTTCTTTCACTCTTTCTTTCTTCTTTTCTGTCTTTTTCTTTCTTTCAAAAAAAATAAATGTAGATATTATTTCATTAATCAGGACTTTTAATACCTTTTGGGTTTTTTTCCGTTCTGCAATGGAAAGTCTCAACGCAGTTTGTATATATATCTACACATAGTAGCAGATGTTGGTATCCCAGAGACTTAGGCATATGGGTAAAGTTCATCTGCCAGTCCTAATCTGGGTATTGACTGGCTCACTGTTCCCCAGGTGGAACTTTGCAATGTGCTAAAGGATTATTTTTCTGGCATATTTCACATCCTTTGACTATTTGTTGGACAGCCTTGAAGAGACCTTTTTCTGTAAATATAGATTTGGCCATCTGATATGTATTCTCTATACCCATATGGAAGGGTTGATGCAGGGTTTTAAGTACTTTCCACCAGCTGGCAGCAGATAGGAGCACTTTTCTTTCCTCAGTCGCTAGCCATCCTAAAGGAGGAAGATTATGTCCCTGGGAGATTGCTCACTTTACCTCTTCTGATGAGTATTGAGGTTTGGTTCCCTTAAGAGAGTTTTCCCATATTAAAGGTTCTTCTATAAATTCTTGTCTAGCTGTCCTTTTTGCTTCCAGGTCAGCTCAGTGGTCGTCCTCTCCTTCCTTCTTATCTCCTTTCTGGTGACCCAGCAGTGTAAGACTGCTACCTCTTTGGGTTCTTGGACAGCTTGTAATAAGTCTAAAGTTTACTTACGATATTTAATGGGAGTTCCTGCCAAGGTTAGGAACTATCTTTCCATCCAAATGGCAGCTTGAGCAATCAGAGAAAGGTAAGCATTTTTGGAATCTGTGTATAGGTTTATTCTCTTTCCTTTTCCTAATTTTAGAGTTTGAGTGAGGGCTATGTGTTCTGCCAGCTGAACACTAGTTCCAGGAGGAGGGGAATTACTTTTAAGCACTGTTTGATAACTTACTACTGCATATCCTGCTTTTCAAACTGTTTTCTATATATGAACTTCCGTCAGTGTATAGGTTAATGTCAGGATTGGCTAGAGGAGTTTCTAAGAGATCCTCTTGAGCAGCATAGTTCTGAACTATAACCTGCTGACAGTCATATTCTGTGTCTGCTTCTTCCTCAGGAAGAAAAGTAGCTGGGTTGAGGGCTGCACATGTGCGCAGCTGAAGTACAAGCACTTCGAGCATTAAGGCCTGATATTTGAGTAAACCATTGTGAGACAGCCATTAGCCTTCTTTAGAGGCCAGAATTTCAGCTACATTATGTAAAGTCCATACAGTTAGATCTTTTCCTTGCACTATTTGAACGGCTTCTGAGACGAGTATAGCCACCGTGGCTACAACTTACAAGCAGTGTGGCCAGTCTTTTGCTACTGCATCAATTTCCTTACTTAGGTATGCCACCAGTTGTGGCATGGTCCCCCAAGTCTGAGTGAGAACCCCCAGTGCTTCTCATGACTTTTCCGAAACATATAGAGAGAAGTCGTTTCCTGTAGGAAGGCTTAGAGCTGGAGCTTGCAGTAGTGCCTGCTTTAGAGTCCAAAAGTCTGCCTCAGCTATAGGGTCTCATCATATTAGATGGTTATTAGCTTTTTGAGTTTCCTTAATCAGAGTGTGTAGGGGTTTTTTTGTTTCGCCATATCTGGGAATCCACAATCGACAAAAACCAGTTATTCCCAAGAATTCCTGCAACTGTTTTAAGGTCTTTGGATTGGGAAAGGCCAGTATGGGTTGGAGACATTCTTTACCGAGGGCACAAGTGCCTTTAGACAAGATAATCCCTAGGTATTTTACCTCTTGCCTACAAAGTTGGGCTTTTGGTTTGGAAACCTTATATCCACTGGGGCAGGGAAGTTTAGGAGGTCCTGGGTGGCCTGCTGACCCTGGGTTTCTGAGGTTCCAGTTAAAAGCAAGTCATCCAGATATTGAAGAACCAGAGTATCTGGATGTGAAAAGTTGCTAAGGTCCTGGGCCAGAGCCTGGCTAAACAGATGGAGGCTACCTCAAAAGCCCTGGGGTAACACTGTCCAGGTGAGCTGAGAACTCTGGTCTAAAGGATCTTCAAAGGCAAACAGAAACTGGGAGTCAGAACATAATGGTACACAGATAAAGGCATCCTTAAAGTCCAGGACTGTAAACCATTGTGCCTCTCCTGGTATTTGAGAGAGCAAGGTGTAAGTGTTAAGTACAGCTGGGTATAAAGGAATTACAGCTTCATTAATAAGCCTGAAATCTTGCACCAGCCTCCATTGTCTATTAGGTTTTTGGACTCCTAAAATTGGAGTATTACAAGGGCTGTTGCAGGACTTTACTAGATCCTGAGCTTGTAAGTCCTTTACAATATCCTGTAGCCCCTTTTTGGCTTTCAGTCTTTAGGGGTACAGTCTTTGCTTAAAAAAAAAAAAGAGGTGGGATCCTTTGGCCTTATTCAAATTGGGTATGTGTTCTTTGCCATCCAAATTATCCCTCCATTGCCCAAACCTCAGGATTAATCCCTTCCTGAAATAATGGACAGTAGGAGGGATTTCTTCCCTGATGAGATTTATATAGATAATGGCTCCTGCTCTGGCTTACAGGTCTGATCTTAGTAAGGGAGTGGGGCTTTCTGGCATGATGAGGAAGGCATGAGAGAAGAGTATATCTCCCCAGTTACAGCTTAGGGGCTGGGAGAATTATCAGGAGACTGCTTGTCCTAGGACTTCTTGGACAGTTACAGACTTGGAGGACAACTGTCTAGGGCAGGAGAGTAAAATGGAGAAGGCCGCACCAGTGTCCAGGAGGAGATCAACCTCCTGACCCTCTATGGTCAGCTTTACCTGGGGCTCTGTGAGGGTGATGACTTGTGCTGGCACTTGCCCCAGGCATCCTCAGTCCTGCTGTTGAGTCATCTGGTTAGCCACCTTTGGCCCTAGGAAACTTTGTCCTCTGGGAAAGTGGGCTTTCTAGTGTTACCCTTTGCACAGTGGGCAAGGAAAAGGTGGTCGTCCATTTCTCTGGAGACAATTCCTTATAAAGTGTCCCATTAGGCCACAATGGTAACAAGCTCTGCCAGACTGGTGGCTAACCCAAGCCTTCCCCTCATTTGAGCCCCTTGAGTCTTCTTGCCTGAAGACCATGACTAGGGCTGCGGCTTTTCTCTGATCTCTCCTGTTCCTTTCAGCCTGTTCATCCTGGTCTCTATTATAAAACACTGAGGTTGTTAGGTTTAGTAATGATTCTAGACTCTGTTTTGGCCTTAGGGCCAGCTTCTGGAGCTTCCTCCAAATGTCTGCTGCTGAATGCATAATAAACTTGTCCTTTAGTATTAACTGACCCTCGAAGGAGTCTGGCAACAGGGGAATATATTTTCTCAAGGCCTCCTGCGTTCACTCAAGGAAAGCTGTTGGGTTTTCTTTCTTTCCCTGAGTTACGGTGGATAGCATTGCATAGTTCATGGGCTTTTTCCTAGTTTGCCTTAATACATCAAATATGCAGGTCAAGAGTTGTCCACAACTCCAGTCCACCCGTTCTGAGTCAGGATCCCAGTGAGGGTCCATGCTAGGGATTACTGGTGTACCTGTAGGAAATCTATAATTTTCCTCTGGTGTCATTTGATCATGTACTTGACTAAGGTCCCAGGTGTCCCTAAACTCTTGAGCCACTGCTAGAGCAGCCATTCTCTCATTGTTGGTTAGGGTTTGATTAAGCAATAACATGATATTTTTTTCAATCTAATTCAAAGTACTGATACAGACCCTGCAGAACATCTATGTACTTGTCAGGGTCATCTGAAAATTTTCCTAAGTCCACTATAATTTACTTGAAGTCAGAAAGTGAAAAGGGAGTGTGCACCTTAGTCGGACTAAATTCTCCTCCTACTGCCTGTAGGGGGCAGAGTCTGGGCATTTTAGTGGCCTTTGATGCCTTGGCTGTTTCAGCCTTCCCTGTCTCCTTTTGGATTATTGGACCTGAGGAGGCCTGGTCAACATTGGTGGAGGGAGAAGCCACAGGGAGTCCCAAATGTGGGGATAGCCCTGAGGAGTGTATGGAGAACAGGCCTTAAATAACTGAAGATCATTCCTTAGAGAAAAGGAAACTTGCACATAGGGGACCTCAAGCCATTTACCTTCACTCTAACAAAACAGGTCTGATTGTAGAATGGTGTCATAATCAATACTTCCCTTAGGAGACCAGGTTTTTAGACTCAGCAGGGGATATTGTGGCCATGCTGTTCAGTAGAGAAAAATGAGCTGCTGCTTCTTCAAATATCATGTGTCAAATTCGTCCCAGTTCCCAAGGATGCATTTTAAAGGAGACTTTATCTTGGGAAGAGTAGCACCCATCTGAAATCGAACAGGAATGCCTGCATCACTGGTTATTAATTACAATCGCTAAGTCTGGGGCATCCCCCATTTTATGGTGCAAGCCCTGGGGCCTACCCCAGTTATGGGACCTCATAATTTTCTTGTGCCCAAGATATGTGATCATCTGTACAGGGCCTCCCATGTGCTGGGCTTAATCACTCTTACTAGCATCATGGGTACTCACACTCACTGTCTGCTTGCCTTTAGTGACCACCATAAAGACATGTGAACTACTGGGATGGGTGGTTCATACCAGCAAGTCCCTGAATCAGGCCAGTGAGACTTGGGTGATGGGTATCAATATTCCCTAGCAAGAGTTTCATGAATATAGGCCTGATTATAAAGCTAACCTAGGAGTATAAACTTGCAGGGAGGGAGCTCTGAGTTAACACTTCAAAGAAGGTGGAGCCACGTGGCCTAGGCCACAAACAATGCCCTCAGGACCTAGGCCTCCTCCCCCAACTCACTTTCTATTATAGGAAAATGCCCTAGGGTTGTAGGGCCTGTAATTAATTATTTCAGCTTAGTACCCAGTTTGACTATGGTCTTCTAGATGGAGAAGTTCTGCCATAGAAAGAGCCAATCCTAAGCAAGACAAATTGTACATTATTAGATTTTGGCACCATTCAGTTGCATTTGGAAATTTGTGGGTGTCAAAAAATACAATATCCTATAGCATCCAGCTTCTGGACTTCCCAATAGGTTTCCCCATTCAAGCCCCAGTCAAGCCTGACCCTACTGGTAATTTGAACTGACCACCTTGCAGCTGCCAGCCCTACACCTTAACCACTTCACTAGCAGGCAGCTCCTGTGTCAGGGGCTGCCAGGAAGAAGTCTGTCTTACAGAAATCTGGACCCTGGGGGTCTGGGCCCAAAAGTAAAAACTGCTCAGTGCTGTGGAGTTTGAAATCCAGTTGCATCCCACATAGGTGGCACCTGCAGCCTCTGCTATATGTGTGCATGGGGAAAGTGCCCCTACCCCAGCAGCGTCCCAGTCCACCATGGCAGACACTGGGACCACGAGTGCATGTTGGGCCCCTCCCTTAAGTGTTGCCTGAATGAAAAATGCTGCACTCATTGAGTGGTGGGGAACCCAGCTAGTGCCTGGATGCCAGGAGGTCTCACCTGGTTCAGTGTCACCCTGTGCTCCTGAGGTGGGCTCGGGGCCACTTGCACCTTTAAATTCTGGCAGCCATGCCATTTATAAGTGGGCCTCACACCACATGGCACCCTGCTCTGTGGGCTCAGCTCATGGCTGGAATGTGAGTGTGACTGGTGAGCCAGTGGGACAGGCGCTTCAGGTCAGCATGTTGCCCAGGGGAAACACCCCCACAGCATGGCCTGGAGGAGTACCTGTTTCTCCCTGCCATACTGCATGTGCTGCACTGCTGCACAGACATGACTGCAACTTTTAAGAGTCCAGGCCCACCTCTGGGGCTGCATGTGACTGCTCCTGCAGTCCCATGCAGGTCCTGCCTCTTGGACTGCTCTGTATTTCCCATAGTCTCAGTTTATGGCCAGGATGTGATGCTGGCAAGCTAACAGCCCTGGCGGAGGGAAGCACTCCCCCAGGGAATGGTGAGTGTGAGCACCAGCAGGAGGAGGCACACATCGTCAGGGGTTCTTGGGCCAGGCCTGGCCTGGCTGCACCCAGGGAAACAGCCAAGAGAAAGAGAGAGGGAGTAGGTTTGGAGAAAGTTGAGTGCTTTCTCCTTCATGGATTTTAGAAAAGTGACAGGACAGATTTTAGTAAGTGGGAAGGGTCTGATTGCACTCACTGCTCAAAAGTAACACAATCTCTTATGCCTTTTTCTCCTGGCTGGCTCACCACAGATGTAATTGGATGTTTCAGGTTCTTGGCTCCCCACCTCAGGAATGGGGGAAGAGACCCTGGATGTGCAGTGGGCTCATTCAAGTAAATATCAGACCCAAAGAGTTTTACAGGAAAGTGATTTATTAGGCAGAGAGAGAGAGAGAGAGAGAGGGAGAAAGAGAAGTAGGGAGAGGGAGAGAGAGGGAACTCCCATGCTGTCATGGGAGGGGATCCAGAGATGGAGTCCACAAAGGTAAGGGGCAGGGGGACTTTTAATCTGGGAGTTACTCCCGCCCCATTCAAGTCCTCATCCAGTGAGAGAAATTCTTCAAAACTTCCTCTGGAGTGATTGATTTTTGACTCTGATGCTGGATTGGTTGCCCAGCCCACTGTCCTCCCATAGCTTTTTATGGGCTTTCTAATCAAGAAGAGCTCACCTGGGCAGTCTATGTTCCTGTGCATGTGAAAGTTAAACAAAGAACTCTAGGATCCCTGATGGAGATGTAAAGGAAGGCAGGTCACGCATGTCACTGGGAAGTTCTTGCCTTTGAAACCATGCCACTTTTGGACCCGGGAAGAGAAGTTAATACATTCCCTCAATAAAAATACAGAAAATGCAAATATTCATAAACTGTTTTATATTCAAAAACCCACTTAGATATATATTTAGGTACTGAGCTTTATTACATTGTTCTACTGCATTTGATGCATCTGGGGCTTATAAATTCAAATTACAAAATTGTAAGCAATTTCCTTCAACTTAATTTTACTATTTTTTCACTAAATAGATGAAAATATGACTTTGGGCATCAATACAATTTATAATAATGCTGCATTCAGTACTAATCATTGAATATTTTTTAAAAGAAAGCATTGAACTGATTATAGAGTTAAGGAAATAGTCATAACCGTCAGAGAGACAGTAACAATTTAATTACTTACAGGTATTTTTAATAAACCTTCCATCTCATATCTAATCCATTAAGCGAATGACTTTTTAAAGAATGAAATATGATAAAGCCAAGATATAACACTATATGACAAATACATCAACATCATTTTTACAACTGTGATGTGACCTGGGCAGTTTTAAAGAACAAAGTTTGTCGGTATATATCAAACATTGTTAACAAACTCTAGCATTCCTTTGCGTAAGTTTGCTTTAATAGCATTTCTTCACAATGACATTTCAGAAAGGTGGGAAACTGGTCAGCAGAAAATATTTCCCACCTTTTCTATTTTAATTTGTATGTAAAATCACAATATAATTGCAACTATAAAATTATGAATGCTTCCTAGAAGTGACTGCCTTTCATGTTATGGTAGAAGGGGTATTTGTAAGACATCTATAATGAGGTAAATAAATAAAATGGAAATTGAGTAACAAATGTTTTCTAATCTATGGGCAATATAAACTAATTTAACAAAGACAACTGATGGGAAAACTCAAAGCACTAGTTTTTAAAATTAATTAATGTGAAATTGGTAAAGATATGAAATAAACATTTTAAAAGGTGTTCTTGATATTTTGCATTACATAATAATTTTGGCATTTCATGGAACATTTATTTCCCAAAGACTAGAACTGGTATAAAAGTTCGCCAGGTTTTTTACATGCCTTGTAGACATTGTACATGAGTACTGGCGAACACTGAAATGTAGTGAAATAAACATTCCCTTGTATTTGCACATGCATGCAGTAGTCAAACAATTATAGTTATACATTTAGCTTGCAGTCTTTGTTTCAAGCACTTTCCTCAGTAGACCTTTTTTCAGATTTATGTCTTATGAATTATTAAGCCACATCATCACTGGTCCTCAGAGAGAATATTTTAAGGATAGTCAAAACCAAAAAAAAGTTGAAGATATTTTTCAGAAGAGTATACCCTGCCCCATAACTTCCCTTTTCTACCATATTCTGTAGCTGAATGACTGTCATTCTTATAATTCGATCTTCTCTTCCAAAGCAGTAATCCCTAACTGATAGATGAAGTTAATAAGCCCCTGTTCGATTTTCATTTCTCAGAATGCTTTGTGGATTAAAAATACAAATTTTGAGCAAAAACTTTACTTCTTCTAGGCATCAATATGGTTCTAAAATACTGCTGAGAATTGCAAACATTAGATCTGATTATTATGTTGGCAAATAGAATATTGGTGTATTTTAACCCATTAAATTTGACTTAGAAGGCGAATTTTAAAATGACTTATTCCCTAGGCAAAAAAAAAAAAAGGAGGGAATTAAGATACTATGTTGCACTTAATCACTAGAGGAAGGGTCTTCTCATTCTGGGTACAATGGAGTTGGGCAGGGGTCATGGATACTAGGCCAGGGTAATGGGTACCTCTTGGTAGAATTTCTATGCCATTTCAATATCAGTTAGTACTATCACTTTACCTCCAAATCCTGGAGAAGCTATCATATCTAGGGTTTTTTTTCTAGGGGGAATACACTGCATAGCCCATCAAGAACTATTCACAAGATGCTAAATTGCATAAAATCTCCAGAGTAAATCAGTTCCAGCAGACCCTGGTGATTCAGTGCCAGTTCTTTCCTTTGGCAACAGTTAGACCTGTCAAGTGTGTGGCCTCTCCTACCAACCACCCAAGACAGATTGTCAGTGTAGAATTGAACATAATAAAGAAGGCCAATTGGCTATAAGGTAGACATAGTCTTTTGCCACCCCTTATTTTTGTTCATTATCATATTCTTGACTTTCTAATGAATGTACATCTGCTTCTCAGCAGTACCAGTTTTTGAATTACTTCCTTTTACAGGTGATTTTTTTTCTGATGACACATTTTTCAGAGTCAAACTTTCATTTTCAGGCAACATTGGTAGCTAACCTTTGTACTTTAGGGAAAATCTGAAATAATATGAAAGAAAATGGAAGCCTAGGGGATAAGAGTAGAAGAGCAAAATATGATAGGAACCAGATCTCCTGAATTAAAAATGCTGCCTTTAAGTAGATCACTGTGTTATATCTAAGCAGAAACTTTAGTTGGGTCCAGATTTTTGTGTAAGTTGGAGAAGTAGATAATGAAATGTTGTAAGCTGATTTATTAGCAGGGAATGTGATCTATTAGGTGGTTGATAGTGTAGGGTACTCCAGTTTTAATAAGTAACACAAGAGTGAAGTATTCAGAGCAGAGCACTAAAAGGACTGTGGAAAATCATGAACACACATCCTAACCTGAAAAAGACTGTTTTTGTGTGTAAATTTTGGGGGCTTTTTCCTAGGCTAGATTATTTATAGAAGTAAATGGCATCTCTAGAGAGTATGATGGAGATCTCCAAATTAATAGATTTGAAACATTTTTATCAATTTTTCTTTCATCTTGGTAAATTACTATCTTCCCAACTACATATGCCAAAACTGAGGGTTCTTCCTGGACTTTATTCAGTGCCAGATGTCTCCCACTTGCCCCTGTGGATCAACCTGCTTTTTGCAGTTGCAGTAGAAAACTCATCTGTTGGGACTATCTCTGTAGGGTTTATTCTTGCTTCCAGTAGATTTTGGCCAAAAGAGAACCCCATCAAGAAGTCAGCAATGCAGGGAGTGAGGTCAGGGTCTTTATTTCCCTGGCTCCTTGCCTGTGAGGCTGCTTCCAGTAGGCTGTTTTCCTCCATGGAATGTCACTGCTGCTTTCAATGTGGCTGAGAGCCGAGTGTACATCAAGTTTACACTTTCCCATTTTAGTAATGACTCTTCCTCTCTTCTTTTCAGGCATAAGAGTGGTAATGGCCTGATTACTGTTAGCCCCAGGTCTCATTATTACTTAAATTTCCCTACAGTTACCACTTTTAAATTCCTTTGCAAGTAAGTTCATTTTGAATTACTCTAAATTGAGCATTATTGGGAATTACTCTTTCATGTTCTACCTCCAGCCTATGGCAAGAATCTACTTTCAACACATTATACAGAATCTTCCACATCTATCTCCCTGCTATGATCTGGTTAGTCATGAATAGCTATTGCCTGGACTATTGCAATAGCCTTCTAACTATCTTTACATATTTGGTCGTACTGCCATATAATTATTTCTGTACACAACAAACAAAATAAAGATGTAAATCGTGTTGTTCATCTCTTCATTAGAAAACCCTTCAGTGGACCACCTATTAAATTTAGAATTGCAAAGCCCTGTGTGACAGGGCATCAGTACCTTGACCTCCTCTCCAAAGTAATTAGATCTCACTCCTTTATCTATGATGTGATGCTTCTCAAATATTCCAGGCTTGCTCTTGCCTTAGAGTCCTTGTACTAGCTATTTCACTTCATCTGAAATGTTCTGCTCTTCCATGCTTGGCTGACTTTTTATTTTTACAGGTTTCAGTTTAAGTCTCATGCTCAGAGAGGCTTCCCTGACCACCCAGGCAGAGCAGTGAGTCATAGTACTTACCACGTAGTTCTGCATATTGTATTTAATACCATATGACAAATTTTTGTGACTTTATCATACATTCCTCATCTGTAGAAAGTAACTTGCATGAGTGCATTGCAAAAGATTCATTCAGAGGTCTTCTATGATACATACACCTGATGACTATAACATTGGCTAATACATGGTAGACACTGAACAGATATTGAATGAATGGAAGGGAACGGAAACCATAGCCTTCTTCATTTTCCTTAGCTTTTCCCATTCTGAATCCCTCAATAAGACCAACTGTACAATAACTATTGCCTGTTGGAATGAGTAAAGTGGGTTTATTATTTACAACTGAAATGTTTCACTTTACTTTGGTGATCATGTGTTGCTTTTTCTTTTTGTGCCTTGTTTTCTCTTCTTGTCTCCAGGATTGGGTCCCAGTATACAAAAATCCACAAAAGGGCAGAACATTGCTGTGGTCTGCCAGTTTAGGTCATTAATAGGAATCACTGAAAAATGAAAGGAAATACCACATTTTAGCAAACGTGTGGAAACATAGAGTGATTTTTTTAAAATTATACTTTAAGTTCTGGGGTGCATGTGAAGATCTTGCAGGATTGTTATATCGGTATACACACGCCATGGTGGTTTGATGCCTCCATCCCCTTGTCACCTACATTAGGTATTTTTCCTAAAGTTATTCTTCCCCAAACTCCCCACTCACTGCTATTCCTCCCCTAGCCTCCCACCCTCTTCAGATCCCAGTGTGTGATGTTCCCCTCCCTGTGTCCATGTGTTTTCTTTGTTCAACACCCTCTTATGAGTGAGAACATGCATTGTTTGGTTTTCTGTTCTTGTGTCAGTTTGCTGAGAATGATGGCTTCCAGCTTCATCAATGTCCCTGCAAAGGACATGAACTCATCTTTTTTTATGGCTACATAGTATTTCATGGTGTATATGTACCACATTTTCTTTATCCAGTCTATCATTGACAGGCATTTGGGTTGGTTATGAGTCTTTGCTATTGTAAACAGTGCCACAATGAACATACATGTGCATGTGTCTTTATAGTAGAACGATTTATAGTCCTTTGGGTATATACCCAGTAATAGGATTGCTGGGTCAAATGGTCTTTCTATTTCTAGATCCTTGAGGACTTGCCACACTGTCTTCACAATAGTTGAACTAATTTACACTCTTACCAACATTGTAAAAATATTCCTATTTCTTCACATCCTTTCCAGCATCTATTGTCTCCAGATTTTTTAATGATGACCATTCTAACTGGTGTGAGATGGTATCTCAATGTGGTTTTGATTTGCATTTCTCTAATGACCAGTGATGATGAGCATTTTTTTAATATGTTTCTTGTCTGCATAAATGTCTTCTTTTGAAAAGTGTGTATATCCTTCACCCAATTTTTGATGGGATTGTTTGTTTTTTTCTTGTAAATCTGTTTAAATTCTTTGTAGATTCTGGATATTAACCCTTTGTCAGATGGCTAGCTTGCAAAAATTTTTTTCCATTCTCTTGGATGCTGTTTTACTTTCATTACTGTTTCTTCTGCTGTGCAGAAGCTATTAAGTTTAATTAGATCTCATATGTCTGTTTTGGCTTTTGTTGTCATTGTTTTTGGTGTTTTAGTCATGAAGTCATTGCCTATGCCAATGTCCTGAATGGAATTGCCTAAGTTTCCTCCTAGGATTTTTATGGTGTTAAGTCTTACGTTTAAATCTTTAATTCATCTGGAGTTAATTTTTGTATAAGGTGCAAGGAAGCGGTCTAGTTTCAGCTTTCTGCACATGACTAGCCAGTTTCCCCAACACCAGTTATTAAACAGGGAATCCTTTCCCCATTGCTTGTTTTTGTCAGGTTTGTCAAAGATCAGATGGTTGTAGATGTGTGACGCTACTTCCAAGAACTCTGTTCAGTTCCATGTGTCAATATGTCTGTATGGGTACCTGTACCATACTGTTTTGACTACTGTAGCCTTGTAGTGTACTTTGAAGTCAGTTATTGTGATGCCTTCAGCTTTATTTTTTTTTTTTTTTTTTTTTTTTTTTTTTTTTTTTTTTTTTTTTTTTTTCTGCTTAGGATTGTCTTGGCTATACGGGCTCTTTTTTTGTTCCATATGAAGTTTAAGGTTGTTTTTTCCAGTTCTATGAACAAGTTCTCTGGTAGCTTGATGGGGATAGTATAGAAACTATAAATTACTTTGGGCAGTATGGCTATTTTTACAATATTGATTCTTCCTAACCATGAGCATGGAATGTTTCTCCATCTGTTTGTGTCCTCTCTTATTTCCTTGAGCAGTGATTTGTTGTTCTCCTTGAAGAGGACCTACATGTCCCTTGTTGGTTGTATTCCTAGGTATTTTATTCTCTTTGTAGCAATTGTGAATGGGAGTTCACTAATAATTTGGCTCTTTGTTTGTCTGTTATTGATGTATAGGAATGCTTGTGATTTTTGCACACTGATTTTGTATCCTAAGACTTTGCTGAAATTTCTTATCATCTTAAAAATATTTTTGGCTGAGATGATGGGGGTCTTCTTTTTACATGCACACACATGTATATATATATGCACCTATGCAACAATCCTGCATGATCTGCACATGTACTCAAGAACCTAAAGTACAATATGTTGTATATATATTGTATATATTGTGTATATATATTGTACTTTATATGTATATTGTATGTATGTATATATGTTGTACTTTAGGTTCTTGGGTACATGTGCAGATCATGCAGGATTGTTGCATAGGTACATACATGGCAGTGTGGTTTGCTGCCTCTATCCCCCCATCACCTATATCTGGCATTTCTCACCATATTATTCTTCCCCAAACTCCCCACACCATGCTGTCCCTCCCCTATCCCCCTCAGCAGACCCCTTCAAAGGTCATCATTCATTAAGGTATAACAGTGGCTACACTCACAACTCTGTAATTCACTTAGGGTTTAAAATGACAGGTATATATTTGCATTGTTGGTGGGAGTGTAAGTTAGTTTAGAGCACTGATAATCAACACTTTCTAGGCTGTCGTCTCTACCCTTAATTGTCAGAAAACTTATGTTCCTAATTGCACATTTTAAGGGTTGTACTACCTTACAAAGCCAGTTCTCTAATATTTCAAAGACCTGAATACATATTAAAAATACACACAAAGCATATGCACACACACGTTCTTATGCAAACAACCACACAACATTTTCCAAACTTAGGTGACCACAGAACACTTTCTTCTATAGAGCCAAACTCAATTGGGGAAAAGGCAGATTCAGGTTTTCTATGCAAGTGGTCCCTGTTAACATTCAGACATCTTATCCAAGAAGATATAAATATGGTGATGGCAGAGGGCCAAGAGAGGAAGTCCAACTGCAAAAGCACATTCTAAGCCTCTGTTTGCATCCCATCTGTGAACATCCCATCAGCAGAAACAAGACACAACTAAACCCATAGTCAAAGGGGCACTGCAAATTTATATGGTAGAGAGGATAGACAGATGATTTTATTACTGGAGAGTGAGTGAAGATTTATAACCATATCACAGTCTATTATAGTCAACTACTAGGAAGTTATTTTGTGATACCTGAAAGAAAGAGATGATACTATCTACCTTGTAATTTTTTTTGTGAGAGTTAATTGCAATATTTTATGTACATCCCTTGATATATTATATATAATCAATGACTATCAATTTTCTTCCTTTACAAAAGCTATAATTGATATTATAATTCTTTTATGTTCAACATCTTATATGATGCTGGCCAAACTGATAACATTTAAAAGTATGAAATAATTTAAAAATTCTTTTCCTAACATACTAGTAAAATAATGGACTTTTTTCTATTATGTTCCACTTGCAACAATATTTTTTTTGCATAGATTTTCACTAACCATGAGAAGGGGTGGATGTGAGAAAAGGTAAGAAATCATAAGAGCCAAGTGAGTTCAGAGGAGCAAAACAGGCTCTGTGGAAAGAGCCTCCCACTAAGGGAACTGTGGAAGTCCTGGCATAGGCAAGGACTTCATTACTAAAACACCAAAAGCATTGGCAATAAAACCCAAAATAGACAAATGGGACCTAATTAAACTCGAAGGCTTCTGCATAGCAAAAGAAAATCTATCAGTGATTTACACTTAAGAAATCTGTCAGTGATAGATGTGGATGATTGGGCCAATCTTAGAGCTACTCTCGAGAGTAGCAGTGTGTCATCCATTTACTTGCCCAAGGTTGAGCTGTTTTCCTCATTGTCTAGAACAGTGTTAGATGTCCTACTAGGTGATTCCAAAAGCTGGCAAATCAAAATCTGAGTTTAATGGTTTTTTTTTTTTTTTTAAATCTCCAAGGAAAATTTCCCCAAAATAATTAGGACGTCTAGCCAGGCAGGTCATGGTTATCATTAATATTATACCTGGCACTAATATGGCTTCAGATTCTAACTTTTAAAGGGAAAACAGGGCAGGACATCTTCTCTGGCTAATATGTGCTATTTCTCTGTCCTGACTGATTGAAGACCTGAACCTGAAGCCAGTCTTCAGAGGGAAACTCTCAAGAAAATGCAGGAGCACTGAAACTGTAGCCTCATCAAGGCCTCCTAAATCAGGATCTGGCTGTCAGTTCCCTGTCCTGTAAATGAGTGTTTCTCATATTTACCTATTTAAATATATATAATATATATTATTGCAATTTAGGTTCTGGAGTACATGTGCAAATCATGCCAGATTGTTGCAAAGGTACATTATTGCAAACCAAAACTCACATATTTTCTTACTTTGAATGTTATGGCCAGGTGCAGCACTTTGGGATATCACAATCCAGGTTCATACTGTATTAGTTACTTGTGCTTCTAGAAAATTACCATTTCTTTTGATTGGGGCATTTAGCCCATTTACATTTAAGGTTAATATTATATGTGAATTTGATACTGCCATTTTGATGCTAGCTTGTTGTTTTGCACATTAGTTGATGCAGTTTTTTCATTGTGTCCATGCTTTTTACCATTAGGTACATTTTTGGAGTGGCTGGTACTAGTTGTTCCTTTCTATGTTTAGTGCTTCTTGCAGGAGCTCTTGTAAAACAGGCCTGGTGATGATGAAATCTCTGAGCAATTGCTTGTTCATAAAGGATTTTATTTGTCCTTTGCTTCTGAAGCTTAGTTTGGCTGGATATGAAATTCTAGGTTGAAGGTTCCTTTTTTTAAGGATTTTGAATATTGGCCCCCACTCTCTTCTGGCTTGTAGGATTTCTGCCGAGAGATCCGCTGTGAGTCTGATGGGCTTCCCTTTGTGGGTTACCCGACCTTTCTCTCTGGCTGCCCTTAGTATTTTCTCCTTCATTTCAACCCTGGGGAATCTGACGATTATGTGCCTTGGGGTTGCTCTTCTTGAGGAATATCTTTGTGGTGGTGTTTGTATTTCCTGGACTTGAATAATGGCTTGCCTTGCTAGGTTGGGGAAGTTTTCCTGGATAATACTCTGAAAAGCGTTTTCCAGCTTGTATTCATTCTCTCCATCACATTCAGGTACACATATCAAACGTACATTAGGTCTTTTCACATAATCCTGTATTTCTTGGAAGCTTTGTTGATTTCTTTTTACTCTTTTCTCTAATCCTGCCTTCTCATTTTATTTTATTGAGTTGATCTTCAGTCTCTGATATCCTTTCTTCTGCTTGGTCGATTACGCCATTTAAACTTGTGTATGCTTCGTGAAGTTGTCTTGTTGTGTTTTTCAGCTCCATCAATTCATTTATATTCCTCTCTGTTTATTCTCGTTAGCATTTCATCAAACCTTTTTTCAAGGTTCTTAGTTTCTTTGCATTGGGTTAGAACATGATCTTTTATCTCAGAGAAGTTTGTTATTACCCACCTTCTGAAACCTGTTTCTGTCAATTCATCAGACTCATTTTCCATCCAGCCTCATTCCCTTGCTGGTGAGGAGTTGTGATCCCTTGGAGGAGGAGAGGCATTCTGGTTTTGGGTATTATCATCCTTTTTGCCCTGGTTTCTTCCTATCTTTGTGGATTTATCTACCTGTGGTCTTTGAGGTTGGTGGCTTTCAGATGAGGTCTCTGAGTGGATGTCCTTTTTGTTGATGATGTTATTTCTTTCTGTTTCTTAGTTTTCCTTCTAACAGTCAGGACCCCATGCTGTAGGACTGCTGGAGGTCCACTCCAGACCCTGCTTGCCTGGGGATCACCTGCAGTGGCTGCAGGAAAGTAAGGATTGCTTCTTGTTTCTTCTTCTGTTATCTTTGTCCCAGAAGGATACCCGCCAGATGTCAGTCTGAGCTCTCCTTTATGAGGTGTCTCTTTGGTTATACGGGGGTCGGGGAGTTGCTTGAGGAGACAGTTTGTCCCTTATAAGAGCTCAAGTGCTGAGCTGTGACTTCCATTGCTCTGTTCAGAACTGCTGGGGAGGTACATTTAAGTCTGCTATAGCAGAACTCATAACCTCCTTTTTTCCCCAGGTGTTCTGTCCTGAAAAGGTGGGACTTTATTTATAAGTTCCTGCCATTCTGTTGCCTTTTGTCAGAGATGACCTGCCCTGCGAGGAGGTGACCTAGTCACAGTCTGCCAGTGGAGGTGTTGCTGTGCTGCTGTGGGCACTGCCCAGTGCTGTGTGAACTTCCTTGCAGTTTTGTTTATAGGGGTATAGTTAGAACTGCCTCAGAAATGGTGGTTTGCCTGAGTAATGGCAGACTGTCTTTGTAATGGCAGACTGCCTCAGTAATCGTAGATTACCTTGGTAATGGCAGACACCATTCCCGCCACAGAGCTGGACTGTCTCTGGTCCATCTGTGCTTGCTGTGAAACTCTCAATCCAGAGCATTTCAGATTGCTGGTCTTTGTTGGGGTGGGACCAGCCCAGCCAGATCAGCTGGCTCCCTGTTTCAGCCTCCCTTTTTTCAGTTGAATGGGTAACTCTGTCTCTCAGGTGTTCCAGTCACCAGTTGAAATGGTGACCAGATTTGTGTGAGTTTTTGTGTGGAGACCCACTGCACCAGCTGAAACAGCCATGCTGGAGACTTGTGGCACTTTTCCACCCAGGAATCACCTGGTCTGTGGGTAGTAAAAATTCATTTGGAAATGCGGTGATCACTCACCCTCTGTGTTTTCACTGGGAACTGATATCCAGAGCTGTTCCTATTTGGATATCTTGGATCCTCTCTAATGACTGTATTTTAATCCATCCTGGAACTTGGAGATGTTTTGGAGCCACATAAAGGAGTCTCATTACTTCATGGTTACTTTAGTTTTTAAACAAAGTTACTACTAGAAGCAGTTGATCACTACTGTGCCACAATCCCAGAGAAAATAATTTACATTTTACCAGGTTATGTTTTATGGAAGCCTGGTTGGAAGTGATTATAAGGAGATTATATTCCTTGTTCATTTTATAAATGGAAAGAGTAAAGGCAAAGCCAAGAGAACCAGAATGCTCATGAGCCAGAATGCTGCAGCTACATCAAGACAGGCCCTGTGTTTTCAGAATACATCAAAATATTGCATTTTCTATTGCTCCATATCAATATCCATGTCATCTCAGTTTTCTCATTTCCATAGTAGTTATGAAGATATTTGTATTTCTATTGAAAATAGAAACAAGCAATGAAGATAAAATGAACATAAATTAAAAAGCACTTTTATACATAAAAAATGCTATGGAATGTTCAATGCTATTATCTTCACCATTGATTTGATTGTAAGATCTAGCCTCCCATATGTTTGAATAGTCTTCTGACATAGAAGTTTAATGCTAGGAAGGCCCTTAGAGGTCATTTATTCCAAAGGCTCATTTTATAGATGAACACACTGAGGCCCAGGGAGGCCTATGCGACTGATAAAAAGTCACAAATGATCGGAAAAAGAAGAAAAATTATCCAATATTAGACTTCTCTAAGAGTAAACATCTCATGGAGTGGCCCCTTTGAAATGCCTGCACAATTTTGGGCTGAGAAGCTGGGCATGGTGGCTCACACCTGTACTCCCAGCACTTTGGGAGGCTGAGGCAGGTGGATCATGAGGTCAAGAGATCGAGACCATCCTGGCCAACATGGTGAAACCCCTTGTCTACTAAAAAAAATACAAAAATTAGCTGGGCGTGGTGGCACATGCCTGTAGTTTCAGCTACTCGGGAGGCTGAGGAAGGAGAATTACTTGAACCCAGGAGGTGGAGGTTGAAGTGAGCCCAGATTGCACCACTGCACTCCAGCCTGGCGACAGAGGAAGATTGTCTGACAAAAACAAAAACAAAAAAAACAAACAAACAAAAAAAAAACAAAAATACTTCGGGTTGAGGGTTTAGTCTATTTCACATATAATGTCTTCTCTATTATTTGACATCACAAATGAAAGCACAAGGCCAGATGCTTAATTACTTCTAAATGGAGGTTGTTAAATAATAAGCAACTTTCTGCCATCTTTTCTATGGGTCATTGTGTTTTCTTCAAAGTCATTGCATTTTTGTTGTTTGTTAGCTTATTTTCAAACTGGGAATTACAAAAATGATTATTTATTTATTATTGCATTTTAGGTTTTGGGGTACATGTGAAGAACGTGTAAGATTGTTGCATAGGTACACCCATGGCAGTGTGAGTTGCTGCTTTCCTCCCCATCACCTATATCTGGCTTTTCTCCCCATGTTATCCCTCCCCAACTCCCCACCCCCTGCTTTCTCTCCCCTATTTTTCCCCTACAGATCCCAGTGTGTGATGCTCCCCTCTCGGTGTCCATGTGTTCTCATTGTTCAACACCCACCTATGAGTGAGACCATGCGGTGTTTGATTTTCTGTTTTTGTGTCAGTTTGCTGAGAATGATGGTTTCCAGATTCATCCATGTCCCTACAAAGGACACAAACTCATCGTTTTTTATGGCTGCATAGAATTCCCTTGTGTATATGTGCCACATTTTCCCTGTCCAGTCTATCATCGATGGGCATATGAGTTGGTTCCAAGTCTTTGCTATTGTAAACAGTGCTGCAATGAACATTAATGTGCATGTGTCCTTATAATAGAACGGTTTATAATCCTTTGGATATATACCCAGTAATGGGATTGCTGGGTCAAATGGAATTTCCATTTCTAGGTCCTTGAGGAATAGCCACACTATCATCCACAATGGTTGAACTAATTTACACTCCCACCAACAGTGTAAAAGTGTTCCTATTTCTCCACATCCTCTCCAGCATCTGTTGTCTCCAGATTTTTTAATGATTGCCCTTCTAACTGGCACGAGATGGTATCTCAATGTAGTTTTGACTTGCATTTCTCTAATGACTAGTGATGATAAACATTTTTTCATATGTTTATTGGCCTCATGTATGTCTTCTTTTGTGAAGTGTCTGTTCATATCCTTCACCCACTTTTGAATTGACTTATTTTTTTTTTTTTTTTTTTTGTAATTGTGTTTTAGTTCTTTGTAGATTCTGGATATTAGCCGTTTGTCAGACAGGTAGATTGCAAAAATTTTTTCCCATTCTGTTGGTTGCCGATTGACCCTAATGACTGTTTCTTTTGCTGTGCAGAAGCTGTGGAGTTTGATTGGGTCCCATTTGTCTATTTAGGCTTTTATTTCCAGTGTTTTTAGTGGTTTAGTCATGAAGTCCTTGCCTATGCCTATGTCCTGATTGGTTTTGCCTAGGTTTTCTTCTAGAGTTTTTATGGCATTAGATCTTATGTTTAAGTCTTTAATCCATCTGGAACTAATTTTAGTATAAGGTGTCAGGAAGGGGTCCAGTTTCTGCTTTCAGCACACTGCTCGCCAGTTTTCCCAACACCATTTATTAAACAGAGAATCCTTTCCCCATTGCATGTTTTTGTCAGGTTTGTCAAAGATCAGATGGTTGTAGATGTGTGACACTGCCTCCAAGGCCTCTGTTCTGTTCCATTGGTCTATATCTCTGTTTTGGTACCAGTACCATGCTGTTTTGATTATTGTAGCCTTGTAGTGTAGTTTGAAGTCAGGTAGAGTGACGCCTCTGGCTTTGTTCTTTTTGCTAAGGATTGTCTTGGCTATGCATGCTCTGTTCTGGTTTCATATGAAATTTAAGGTGGTTTTTTCCAGTTCTGTGAAGAAGGTCATTGTTAGCTTGTTGGAGATTTCATTGACTCTATAAATTACTTTGGGCAGTATGGCCATTTTCACGATATGGATTATTCTTAACCTTGAACATGGAACGTTTCTCCATCTGTTTGTGTCCTCTCTTATTTCCTTTATCAGTGATTTGTAGTTCCCCTTAAAGAGGTCCTTTACATCCTTTTTAGTTGTAGTCCTACATATTTTATTCTCTTTGTAGCAATTGTGAATGGGAGTTTGCTTATGATTTGGCTTTCGGTTTGTCTGTTATTGGTATATAAAAATACTTGTGACTTTTTCACATTTATTTTCTATCCTGAAACTTTGCTGAAGTTGCTTATCAGTTTAAGGAGATTTTGGGCTGAGATGATAGAGTCTTCTAAATATACAATCATGTCATCTGCAAATAGAGACAATTTGACTTTCTCTTTTCCTAGTTGAATACCTTTATTTTTTATTTCTTGCTTAATTTCTCCGGCTAGAACTCCAAATACTATATTGAATAGGAGTGGTGATATAAGGCATCCTTGTCTAGTCCTGGATTTTAAAGAGAATGCTTCCAGTTTTTGCCCATTCAGGATGATATTGGCTGTAGGTTTGTTGTAAATAGCTTTTACTGTTTTGAGATATGTTCCTTCGATAACTTGTTTATTGAGAGTTTTTAGCATAAAAAGCTGTTGAACCTTGTCGAAGGCCTTCTCTGCATCTACTGAGATAATTATGTGGTTTTGGTCTTTGTTTCTCTTTATGCGGTGGATTATGTTTATAGACTTGCATATGTTGAACCAGCCTTGCATACCCAGAATGAAGCCTACTTGATCGTGATGGGTAAACTTTTTGATGTGTTATTCAATCAGTTTGCCAGTATTTTATTGAAGATTTTTGCATCTATGTTCAACATGGACATTGGCCTGAAGTTTTCTTTTCTTGTTGTCTGTGCTGGGTTTTGGTATCAGGATGATGTTGGTTTCATAAAATGATTTGGGAAGGATTCCTTCTTTTTGTATTGTATGGAATAGTTTCAGAAGGAGTGGTACCAGCTCCTCTTTGTACGTCTGGTAGAATTCTGCTGGGAACCCGTCTGGACCTGGACTTTTTTTGGGCGGTAGGCTATTGATTGCTGCCTCAAATTCAGTCCTTGCTATTGGTCTATTCAGGGTTTTGACTTTTTCCTAGTTTAGGCTTGGGAAGATCCAAGTGTCCAGGAATTTATCCATTTCTTCCAGGTTTACTAGTTTATGTGCATAGAGTTGTTTGTAATAATCTTTGATGATGGTTTGTATTTCTGTGGAATCTGTGGTGATATCCTCTTTCTCGTTTTTTATTGCAACTGTTTGATTCTTGTCTCTTTTCCTTTTTATTAATCTGGCTAGTGGTCTGTCTATTTTGTTGATCTTTTCAAAAAACCAGCTCCTGGATTTATTGATTTTTTGAATGGTATTCTGTGTCTCTATCTCCTTCAGTTCTGCTCTGATCTTAGTTATTTCTTGTCTTCTGCTAGGTTTTGAGTGTTTTTGATCTTGCTCTCTAGCTCTTTCAATTTTGACGATATTGTGTCGATTTTCAGTCTTTTCTTGCTTCTCATGTGGGCATTTATTGCTATATATTTTCCTCTAGACACTGCTTTAAATACGTTCCTGAGATTCTGGTATGTCTTGTCTTTGTTCTCGTTGGTTTCAAAGAACATTTTTATTTCTGCCTTCATTTCATCGTTTATCCAGTCAACATTCAAGAGCCAGTTGTTCAGTTTCCATGAAGCTGTGTGATTTTCTGAGTTAGTTTCTGAATTCTGAGTTCTAACTTGATTGAACTGTGATCTGAGAGACTGTTATGATTTCCGTTCTTTTGCATTTGCTTAGGAGTGATTTACTTCCAATTATGTGGTCAATTTTAGAGTAGGTGTGATGTGGTGCTGAGAAGAATGTATATTCTGTGGATTTGGGATGGAGAGTTCTGTAAATGTCTATTAGGTTTGCTTGGTCCAGGTCTGAGTCCAAGTCCTGGATATCCTTGTTAATTTTCTGTCTCATTGATCTGTCTAATATTGACAGTGGGATGTTAAAGTCTTCCACTATTATTGTGTGGGAGTCTAAGTCTCTTTGTAAGTCATTAAGAACTTGCTTTCTGTATCTGGGTGCTCCTGTATTGGGTGTGTATATATTGAGGATCGTTAGCTCTTCTTGTTGCATTGATCCTTTCACCATTATGTAATGTCCTTCTTTGTCTCTTTTGATCTTTGTTGATTTAAAGTTTATTTTATCAGGGACTAGAATTGCAACTCCAGCTTTTCTTTGCTCTCCAGTTGCTTGGTAACTCTTCCTCCATCCCTTTATTTTCAGCCTTTGTGTATCCTTGCATGTGAGATGGATTTCCTGGATTCAGCACACCAATGGGTTTTGGCTTTTTATCCAATTTGCCAGTCTGTGTCTTTTGATTGGGGCATTTAGCCCATTTACATTTAGGGTTAATATTATTATTTGTGAATTTGATCCTGCCATTTTGATGCTAGCTGGCTGTTTTACCCATTGGTTGATGCAGATTCTTCATTGTGTTGATGCTTTTTACCATTTGGTTTGTTTTTGGAGTGGCTGGTACTGGTTGTTCCTTTCTATGTTTAGTGCTTCTTTAAGGAGCTCTTGTAAACAGGCCTGGTGGTGATGAAATCTCTGAGCAATTGCTTGTTTGTAAAGGATTTTATTTCTCCTTCGGTTCTGAAGCTTAGTTTGGCTGTATATGAAATTCTGGGTTGAAAGTTCTTTTCTTTAAGGATGTTGAATTTTGGCCCCTACTCTCTTCTGACCTGTAGGGTTTCTGCTGTGAGATCCACTGTGAGTCTGATGGGCTTCCCTTTGTTCATAACCCGACCTTTCTCTCTGGTTGCCCTCAGCATTTTCTCCTTCATTTAAACCCTCGTGAATCTGAGGATTATGTCCCTTGGGGCTCCTCTTCTCTAGGAATATCTTTCTGGTGTTCTCTGTATTTCCTGGACTTGAATGTTAGCTTGCCTTGCTAGGTTGGGGAAGTTTTCCTGGATAATATCCTGAAAAGTATTTTCCAGCTTGGATTCATTCTCTCCGTCACATTCATGTACACCTATCAAACGTAGATTAGCTCTTTTCACATAGTCCCATATTTCTTGGAGACTGTTCATTTCTTTCTACCCTTTTTTCTGTAATCTTACCTTCTCGTTTTATTTTATTGAGTTGATCTTTAACCTCTGATATCCTCTCTTCTGCTTTATCTATTTGGGTGTTGAATCTTTTGTATGCTTCATGAATTTCTCATGTTGTATTCTTCAGCTCCATCAATTCACTTATATTCCTCTCTAAGCTGTTTATTCTCATTAGCATTTTATCAAATCTTTCTTCAAGTTTCTTAGTTTCTTTGCATTGGGTTAGAACATGTTCCTTTAGCTCAGAGAAGTTTCTTATTAGCCACCATCTGAAGTCTGTTTCTGTCTATTCATCACACTCATTCTGCATCCAGCCTTGTTCCCTTGCTGGTGAGGAGTTGTGATCCCTTGGAGCAGGAAAGACCTTCTAGTTTTGGGTATTTAATCCTTTTTTCACTGGTTTATTCCCATCTTTGTGGATTTGTCCACCTGTCCTCTTTGTAGTTGCTGACTTTTGGATTGTGTCTCTGAGTGGACGTCCAGTTTGTTAATGATGACATTATTTCTTTCTGTTTCTTGGTTTTCCTTCTATCAGTCAGGCCTCTGTGCTGTAGGACGGCTGAGGTCCACTCCAGGCCCTGCTTGCCTGGGGATCACCTGCAGCAGCTGAAGAATTGTAAGGGTTGCTTCTTGTTTCTTCTTCTGTTATCTTCATCCCAGAAGGATACCCACCACATTTCAGCCTGAGTTTTCCTTTATGAGGTGACTCTTTGGATATATGGTGTCAGAGAGCTGCTTGAGGAGACAGTCTGTCCTTTATAGGCACTCAAGTGATGAGCTGTGAGCTCTGTTGTTCCATTCTGAGCTGCTGGGCAGATACGTTTAAGTCTGCTGCAGCAGAACTCATAAACACTTTTTTTTTCTAGGTGCTCTGTCCCAGGGAGTTAGGGCTTTATTTATAAGTTTCTGTCATGCTGCTCACTTTTTTCAGGGCTGCCCTGCCTAGCGAGGAGGCAGCCTAGTCACAGTCTGCCTGCAGATGCTTTGCTGTGCTGCTGTGGCCTCCACCCAGCTGTCATGTGAACTTTCCTGCAGTCCTGTTTATAGGGATACAGTTAGAACTGCCTCAGCAATGGCGGCCCAACTCTGTAATGGCAGACTCTCTCTGTAATGGGGACTGCCTTGGCATTGGCAAGCTGCCTCAGCAATGGCGGAGTACATTGATGTACTGCCTTGGTAATGGTGGATGCCGCTCCCCAACAGAGCTGTACCTTCTTGGGTTCAGCTGTGCTTGCTGTGAAACTCTCCATCCAGAGCATTTCAGATTGCTGTTTTTTGTGGGGATGGGACCAGCTGAGCCTGATCACCTGGCTCCCTGCCTCAGACCCCGTTTGTTTTTCCAGTTGAACGGGTGACTCTGTCTCCCAAGCTTCACAGTCACCAGTTGAAATGGCACCTGAATTTGTGTGATTTCTTGTGTGTAGACCTGCTGTGTCAGCTGAAACAGCCACTGGAGACTCGTGGCACTTTATTGCTGGGGAATCTCCTGGCCAACTCCCTGTTTCAGTCCCCTTTTTTTACAGTTGAATAGGCGACTCTGTTTCCCAGGTGTCCAGTCACCAGTTGAAAAGGCGCCCAGATTTGTGTGAGATTTTGTGCAGAGACCCACTGAGCCAGCTGAAACAGCCGCACTGGGGGCTCGTGGCATTTTTTCATCCAGGAATCTTCCAGCCTGGCTCACTGTTTCAGTCTACTTTTTTTCACTTGAATGGGTGACTCTATCTCCCAGGCATTCCAGTCACCTGTTGAAAAGGCACCTGGATCTTTGTGATTTCCTGAGCAGTGACCCAATGCATCAGCTGAAACAGCCACGCTGGAGATTCATGGTGCTTTTTTGCCTGGGAATCTTCTGGCCTGGCTTGCTGTTTCAGTCCCCTTTTTATCAGTTGAATGGGCAACTCTGTCTTCCAGGTGCTTTAATTGCCAACTAAAATGGTGCCCAGACCTGTGTATTTTGTGTGGAGACCCACTGCGCCATTCAAAAGAGCCACCCTGGCCACCCGTGGGGCTCCTCTGCCTGGGAATCTCCTGGTCTGTGGGCAGTAAATATCCGTCTGAAAATACGGTGTCCACTCACCCTCTGTGCTCTCGCTGGGAGCTGCAATCCTGAGCTGCTCCTTATTGGCCATCTTGGATCTAATCTCTCCACAAAAGTGATTTTTAAAGCATTAGAATGACTTATGGAAAACATTCCATGCTCATTGTTTGGAAGAATCAATGTCGTGAAAATGGCCAAAGTAATTTATAGATTCAGTGCTGTCCCCATCAAGCTACCAATGACCTTCTTCACAGAACTGAAAAAACCACCTTAAATTTTGTTTGGAAACTAAAGAGATCCTGCATAGCCAAGACAACCCTAAGCAAGAAGAACAAAGCTGGAGGTATCATGCTTCCTGACTTCAAACCATACTACAAGGCTATGGTAATCAAAACAGCATGGTACTGGTACCAAAACGGAGATATAGACCAATGGAACAGAACACAGGCCTCGGAGGCAACATTACACATCTAAAACCATCTGATCTTTGACAAACCTGACAAAAGCAATGGGCAAAGGATTCCCTGTTTAGTAAATGGTGTTCGGAAAACTGGCTAGCCATGTGCAGAAAGCAGAAACTGGACCCCTTCCTGACACCTTACACTAAAATTAACTCCAGATGGATTAAAGACTTAAAGATAAGATCTAACACCATAAAAACCCTAGAAGAAAACCTAGGCAAAACCATTCAGGACATAGGCATAGGCAAGGACTTCATGACTAAACCACCAAAAACATTGGCAACAAAAGCCAAAATAGACAAATGGGAACTAATTGAACTCCCAGAGCTTTTGTACAGCAAAAGAAACAATCATTAAAGTGAACCAGTAACCAATAGAATGGGAAAAACTTTTGCAGTCTACCCATCTGACAAAGTTCTAATATTCAGAATCTGTAAAGAACTAAAACAGATTTACAAGAAAAAAAACCAAACAAAACAAACCCATTTAAAAGCACAAGAAAAATATGAACAGACTCTTTTCAAAAGAAGACATATATGAGGCCAACAAATGTATGAAAAAATGCTTATCATCACTTGTCATTAGAGAAATGCAAATCAAAATCACCTTGAGATACCATCTCATACCAGTTAGATTGGCATTCATCAAAAAATCTGGAGACAGATGCTGGAGAGGATGTGGAGAAATAGGAATTTTTACACTGTTGGTGGGACTGTAAATTAGTTCAACCAATGTGGAAGACAGTGTGGCAATTCCTCAAGTACCTAGAAATAGAAATTCCATTTGACCCAGTAATCCCATTACTGGGTATATATCCAACGGATCATAAATCATATTATGAAGAAACATGCACATGTATGTTCATTGTGGCACTGTTTACAATAGCAAAGACCTGGAGCCAACCCAAATGCCCATC